>CAUYPK010011018.1:0-16130 GCA_963574355.1 Loris lydekkerianus
TTCTCATTTTTCAGATAAGCTAACTGAGCTTTAAAGGCCTCACACAGCTGAGAGGTAGCAGAATCAGGATTTCAACCTGGTGAACGTGCCTCCCACACCTATGTTAATCATCACACCCTTTTGACAATAAATAATCAAAATTAAAAAAAAAAAAAAAAAATAGCCTCTAGTAACTTTGTGGAGCTCCTAAAATTTAGGGTGACCTCTGGAAAAAGGCCAGCAGAAAGCCCTCAGTCTTACAATCACAAGGAAATTACTTCTGCCTCCAACATGAATGATCTTGAGGTTTCTTCCCTGGTTGAGCCTTCAGATGAGAACGTTGTCTGGCCGACTTGAGAGCCTGAGCAGAGAAACCAGCCTGCCATGCCCAGGCCGACTCTTGACCAGAAGAACCGTAAGATAATGAATCCTGGTGGTTAAAACTTGCAAGTCTGAGAATATCTGAAATACAGGAATGGAAAAATGATTCCCGGTATTCTCAGCTTCAGTGTTTGGGTTGGGCAGTTCAGGTCCTGGAAGTGTAAAGAGCTGAGTTCTAGTCTGAAACATGCTATTTAAATCTATCATCATCTACCAGCTTTGTATAGATACCATATATGCTTGAGTATAAGCCAAGTTTTTTCGGCATAAAATTTGTGCCGAAAAACCCGAACTCGGCACAAATTTTGTGCCAAAATAACTCGGCTTATGCTCGAGTATATACTGTAGGTTTCCTCTTCTTGAAAGCAAAAGTAAAACACTTTGATTTTAATTAAATCAGCTCCAAAATTATTTTATTTTTAAATTATTTAATATTTTCAGAATAATTTTCACTGGTCATTTTCTACAGTTTTTGGAGCCATATCAAAACTTGGCACTGACCACTTTTGCAGATTTACACCATCCATAGACATTGAAAAAAAGACCTGTAATGTATAAGATAGTGTTCACAGAGAAAACAACAAATACATAATTAACATAATAGAAGTTTCATAAAAATCCATTATTCAATTTGTATTTCAAAATTTACCAGGCTCTAAAGATCTTTTGAATGTCTTGATACTTTACAGTAATCGTAGATTCTTAAACTATTTTCTTCTATGAAAATAAAATCCCAATAATGGACATACAATAAGTATACTTGACACAAGACTGAACTATTTTGCATTCTTCTAAAACTTCCCAGAAGAATTATACTCTATGGTAAAGAAAACTACTTCTCAATTCTAGAAGTTAAATCTTATTAAGAAGATTATCACATTTTTTCCTTATACTTGTGTCAGATTACAAATGTGCTTACATGTATCAGCAAAATTAAGGGGTGGATTTTAGAGTAAAACATGCACACACTTTTTAAAAGTGATTAAGGCAGATTTTGAAAATGGGTAATAATAATAAAAAAAAAAAAAAAAAAACTCAAGGGAGTTGGTATCTACTGGGGTAGTGTGGAGACCTAAATTTATTGAAGTCAGAGTTGATATTTCTCTTGATAATTCAGATGGTTGTCAGGGTAAAACTTCAATCTAAGACTTCTTTGCATCAAATCAAAGTAGAGATGAATGCCCAAGGAGTCATTATTTGATGATGTCATTATTTATAAATAATAGTAAGCAAGCATATGAGAAGGAAACATTAGAATGTGTGAAAAATGATTTATTTTTACACGAAAAGGTAACACAAGCATGTTCAGTGAGAATTAGAAAGGAAATTTATCAGTGTTTTTAGTTTGAAAATAAACTGTTGATACAGGACAGGTGGCACGGTGGCGCCCCAGCTGAGCTAGAGGACCTGCCGCCTCCGCCTTGGCGGTTTTGGTGCAGCGGTATCGGGAGAGGAACCAGCCGGCTGGAGGGTAGCCAAGGGGGGCTCCCACTCCCACCCCCACCGGAGGCTCCAATAGCCAAAGGAACAGACCAACTGCTGGGGAGATACTGACGCCTCAGGGTCTCCTTCCCTTTACTCTTGTGACTGAAAAGGGAACCCCCATTTCCTATGCCTCGTCAATTTCCTGTAAGTTTCCTAAGCCTCAATTCCCTGAATGGACTGTTTTCATTAATACATTCATTCACCTCCCCCCAGCGGAAGACTGTGTCCATTCATTTCCTGGCCAAGGAACCCGCACCTGTAAATACCGCTAGATGGAGAAAGACAGAGAGAGCTTTTCTCCCTGAGTTGGGTTTTCTCTCTGGGAGCTTTAGTGTTTTCCTATTATTTTCTGTAAATAAATTCTGTTTTACCATCGAGCTGTGGTCCGCGGATTTATTCTTCAAAAGACTGAGACCAAGACCTGAAATTCCGGTATCACTGTGAAGTTTAAAACATTCAACTTGCAAACATTCAATGACCTACTGTAAGAAGCTGTCTTGGTGGAAAATGTAACTATGGGGCCTGAGTCATTCACAACAGCATCCTTTATGCCATCTGTTACCTAAGGACCAAACAACATCTTGTTTACATTTTGAATAAAAAAAAAAAAAAAATTCAATAAATGTATAGTACATTTGGCATAAAGTAAGGATCCTTTCAGAAAATGGGTCATTCCTGTGTTTGTTACATGGAACATGTTCTTCTTAGTAAAGTATCTCAAGAATGGAAGAAAAAGTATCCAATGTACTCAGCCCTACTATGAAACTAATTCATGGCTTTCACATGAAGGCTATAACCCAGTTATAACCTAAGAATATGGGGAAGGGGGAGCGGGAGGGGAGGGAGGGGGCAGGATGGGCGGAGGGAGGGTGATTGGTGGATTACACCTGCTGTGCATCTTACAAGGGTATATGTGAAATTTTGTAAATGTAGAATGTAAATATCTTAACACAAACACTAAGAAAATGCTGGGAAGGCTATGTTAACCAGTGTGATGAAAATATGTCAAACGTTCTATTAAACCAGCGTATGGTGCCCCATGATCACATTAATGTACAGAACTATGATTTAACAACAACAACAAAAAGCTCATATTCTGCTTTTTCTTGTAAATTAGTGTGTGTAACATACATTTTTCTCTATTTTTCATTATTACTTATAAAATATAACTATATTACAGGTTGCGGTCTCTTCCTAACGTTTCTTTATCATCCCATTTTGCATATTTTATGAAACAGTTTTTTTGACACAGGTATGGTTTATACATACACAATTAAACAGGCAGAGTTAATATGTTTGAAAACCTTCAAAATTTAGAAAGAGATATTTAGACTGGTCCAAGCTCTGCTCTTTCACAGCTATGTTATGTTGTTTTGGCTTTCAGTTTCCAAATTGGAAAATGGAAACATTGACACATGAGTCAGTGGTGGGGTGAGACTTGAATAAGAGAATGCTTTTTCAGAAGTGTTTAATGCATATAAATAGGGTATAAAATGGGATGGTAACTTTATTTCATTCAATACAGGCAAAAATAAATAAAGTAGGAGCAAATCATGGATTATTGGGCTAACAATTCCTCTTTCTCTACCCGACATAATGACATTTTTCATAACCTACTTCCATCTGCCTTTTATTGCCTAAGCAAGTTGATTATTTCCTCACCTGTTTCCTTCTCTCCCTCCAGGCATCTAAAATTTATAGAAAAATATGAGGCAAAAAGTGATTATTAAACATTCCCTCTTGAACTAAGTTTGGCAAGCTAAAAATTTGAAAATTGAAGACAAATTAAAATAATAAAGATTAAAACTTAGAACTTCCAATGACTCATCACATTCTTTCTCTCAGACTTTTTTCTAGAATTATATCATAAAGATTTCCTTGTTTTGCAATTATTATCATAAATCTCTCTTTTGGGGATAAAATATATAGGAAATTTAAGGCAAGTTTTATGAAATTTCAAGAGATAATTAAAACTGACAAGAGGAATAAAAAAAAGAAGAGAGAGGGATAAATATTCTAGCTCTGTTCTTTACTCTTTAGGATTTAAGCTACCTTAAGATGAAGTGATAACATTTGTCTATGCTGGTTTATACACAGGGATTCAACCAGAGTAATTCTATGTTATCCATGCATTTGAATCTTTAATTTGAATCATTAATTTTGTATCTCATTTGTCTTTCTTTTTTACAATAATTGCTCTCAATTAGTATCTGTTGACCGAGAAAACATTGATGGTTTCGAGACAATCTCAGGTGGAATTAAAGCACCACTGATTTAATACCTGTATGATATTGTGCAATTACTTAACATTATTAAACTATTGTTTTTTTAGTTACAGAATGAACTAAACATCAGTTCCAGACAAACTCTGAGTCAGTCCAAGGTACCCACATAGAGGCTCTGACCTGGAATATAGCAAAGCTTATTATTGCTTATCTCGATTTAACTATACAGGCTGGGCAAGTTAGCCTATAAAATCTAACCTTCTAAAGCAATGCCTTATTTATTACGAAGCAGTAGACAAGGAACAAAAATAATATCAATGTTTTTTTAATATCTCCTAATTTTCACTTCTTGGCTAGATCATACTTTGAATATCTTGCTTTATGAGCTATGAATGTGGTTACAAATTCAACGTTTTGTCCTGGACTATATGGCTTGGCCACTTTGAGCCCATTGGTTTTAAGGCCTGTTTGTCAGAAGCTAGGGAGTTAATTTGGATTTTACACTATGAACCAACCAAAAAACCAGTCAGTCCAGTGATCAGTCCTCTCCAATTGCCACTGTCATTTGAAGGAGAATGGTGCTGAATTCACTGCTGTATGTTTCCCTTGGCTATCTCTATAGACAAACAAGCTTCAAAATTTTTATTCATTAACTCTTCAAATGACCCTTATTAAAAGTGGAGGCTTAAAACTCATTGGACTGAAGAGTTACTCTCTTCTTGGTAAAGACTCTGGGCACTGTATCCAAAGAGATAGACTTTCAAATTATATTTTGCCACTTGGAAACTATAAAATAAAAAGTCACTTAACTTTCTAATGCTTCAGTTTTTCATCTGTAAAAGAAGATAGGCCCAGTACTAATATTTAAGATTTCACTTTTTCCCTTTTTTTACAACAAAATAAATTAATGTTTTTAAAATACATAGCACAGGCCATGACAACTAGTAAGTAATCGCTCCAGAAATGATAGCACCATTGTTTCCATTATTAATGCACAAATACCACATCTTACTTTTTTATAATCAAAGTTAATCATAAGTAGAGGAGTGCTTTTTATTAAATCAACATATGCTTGCATTTTTTTAATCAACGTAAGAAGAGATCATTGCACACTACTTTCACACACTTATCTAGTTTCAGATTAGAACAGAAGATAAGAATGAAATAAAATATAATAAAATAGAAGATAATTACCACAACAACACTGTGTGAAGAATTATAAAGCATTAGTGGATATTAAACACTTACCTTGGTAATTTACACATAGTCATAACTAATTAAATGCTTCCTATTATATAGCTGCTATTGTTTTATATTAGTAGTAGTAGCACTAAAGTATGGAGACTAGATATTCTCTTCAAAATATATTTCAATTATCCCAATTGGTGAATTATTCGCAATGGCTAATCTAAATTTTCTGCTACAAAAAATTAACTAAAATAATTTTGTCTCAGAAACTTTAAAAATGATTAGCAAGTGTACTTTAAATCATGTGTACAAGATAATAGGTCTATTGTAGATACGATTATATATTAATAATAATATTATTAATATTCTTTACTTTTTCATATGTTCTTTCACTTCAGAGTTTATTTTGTAATGACAATTTATGGTCCCTGCAGTAAGTTCTTGTTATTTCTGCTTTGATTTCAGACCCCGATGGTGAATTACTTGGTATACATGTTTGTTCTGCTTCCTGAAAAAATATTCCAATGGTTTTAGTAGGTTTCCATTATTTTCTTCATTTCACTATTTCATAGTATTGTTTGATATTATTTATAGACTTTTTGTGTCTGTATTATGAAGTTATATTTTTAGTATGCAAAATTATTTTTGTGGAGAAAAATTTTCTTTTGGAGGCTATGTATTTTTTTTTTTAATTTACACGCTCTCTTCATTCCCAAGCCTGTGAGAATCCTTTAAATACTACTTGTTTAGTAGATTATTTATCCATTCCTACTCTGTGCCTATCTAATAGACCAAGTACAGGAGGACTGTATGCCAGACTTGTTCACTTTAGTTTCCTTACTGTCTCAGGAAAAGAAAATTACAGGCCAACATCCCTTATGAATATAGATGCAAAAATCCTCAACAAAATATAGTAAAAAAAATTCACCATGACCAGAAAGCCTTCATCCTAGGCATACTTGGATAGTTCTATTTAAATCTACATTGTGATTCATAAAATAAACAGAAGCAAAAACAAAGACCACATGTTAATCACATTGGATGCTAGAAAAAATTTAACAACATGATAAAAATGCTCGATAAACTAGGCATGAAAGAAATATAGCTTAAAGGATATATTTAAAACCATAAAAGCTGCCTTGGCACCTGTAGCTCAGCGGTTAGGGAGCTGACCATGCACCAGGACTGGTAGGTTCAAACCCAGCCTAGGTCTGCCAAACAACAATAACAAGTACAAAAAAAAATAAATAAAATAAATAATAGTTGGGCATTGTGGCAGGCACCTGTAGTCTCAATGGGACTACTTGGAAGGCTGAGGCAAGAGAATCACTTAAGCCCAAGAGTTTGAGGTTACTGTGAGCTGTGACACCACTGCACTCTACCAAGGGCATAGTGAGACTCTCTTTCCAAAAACAGAAAAATTGTAAAAGCTATACATTACAAACCTATAGTCAACATGGTGCTGAATGGAGAGAACTTGAAAATGTTCCCCTACAGAACAGGAACAAGCAAAAGTGTCCCTTGTCACCACTTCTACTCAATATAGTGCTGGAAGTCCTAGCCAGAGAATCAGGCCAGAACACAAACAAAAAAAGTGCATAAAAATCAGGAAATAGGGGGCAAAACAATTGTTTTGCGGGTGACATAATCTTGTTTCTAGAAAACACCAAAGATCTAACCAAGAAACTTCTGGAATTGATACATGAATTCAGCAATGTTTCAGGTTACAGAATTAACACACACAAACAAGTCAGTAGCATTCACATGCACCTATAATGTCCAAACTGAGATTGAAATGAAAGACTCACTAACAATCATTATGGATACAAAGAAAATAAAATATCTAGGAATATATTTAAACAAGGAGGTGAAAAATCTCTACTAGAACTCTACAGTCCTGAAGAAAGAAATCATAAAGGACATAAACAAATGGAAAAATACATGTTACTCATGTATTAATAAATTAACATTTTAAAAATACCCATACTACTCAAATGATTTACACATTCAATGCAATCCTATCAAAATATGAATGTTGTATTTCACAGAGCTACTAAAAAATAATTATATGGGCGGTGCCTGTGGCTCAAGGAGTAGGGCGGCACCAGCCCTATATACCAAAGGTGGTGGGTTCAAACCAGCACTGGCCCAAAACTGAAAAATAATAATAATAATTATTATTATATGCTTCATTTGGAACCAGAAAAGAGCCTGAATAGCCAAAGCAATCTTAAGCACAAAAAGAATAAATGTAGAGACATCACGTTACCAGACTTCTAAATACACTAAAAGATTATGGTAATGAAAGCAGCATAGTATAGGCATAAAAATAGAGACATAGACCAATGGAACAGAATAGAGAATCCAGCTATAAAACAATCACCCTACAGCCAACTGACCTTTGACAAAGCGGAAAATTCTTTTCCTTAGCGTGCATTGAATCCCCATTCAATAAATGGTGCTGGGAAAATTGGATAGCCACATGCAGAAGAATAAATGAAACAGGATCCTTATTTCATACCACTCGCACAAATTAATTCAAGACCAATAAAATATTTATACATAAGCCATGAATCCATAATAATTCTAAAAGAAGAGGTAGGAAAAATCTTGTAGATATCAGCCTAGGCAAAAACTTATTTTAAAAGACCCCAATGTGGTAAAATGTTTTTTGTTTTTTTTTCTTCTGGGTAGATTAACAAACTGTTGCATATTTATACCATAGAGTACTATCCTGCAATTAGAAAAGAAAAAGACTTTACAATTTTTTGGGGGGTGGGGGTGGGGGGAGACAGAGCCTCAAGCTGTTGCCCTGGGTAGAGTGCTATGGCATCACAGCTCACAGCAACCTCTAGCTCCTGGGCGTAAGTGATTCTCTTGCCTCAGCCTCCCAAATAGCTGGGACTACAGGTATCTGCCACAATGCCCAGCTATTTTTGGGTTGTAGTTGTCACTGTTTGGCGGGCTGGGCTGGATTCTAACCCACCAGCTCTGGGTATATGGCTGACGCCTTAGCCACTTGAGCTACAGGCGCCGAGCCAAAAACTTTACGTCTTTTGTGTTTGCCTAGATTGAGTGGAGAATAAAGTATCAAGAGTACTCAATACTAATATGAAATCAATATATGAACAACTACATACTCATACAAAAGAAAAAACACAGGTATAGTCTAGCAAGGGGGAGGGGAGATGAAGGATAAGGGTGTGGGAAGGAGGGAGGGTCGTTGGCGGGAGGAGGGAGTCCAACGGTGGTATCTCAATTACTGTGAGCAATGTGAGGGTGTTCAGCCTCCCCTGGGTGGAGGGCTTAACTACAACTTTAACTTTACCTTAGAATTGAAAACAATTCAACATAAATATTTGTATCCTCATATTACAATGAAATTTTAAAAAGCCAATCACAGCAATAATAAAAATTCAATTAAACTTAAATACATCTGAACAGTGGGCGGCACCTGTGGCTCAAGGAGTAGAGCCCTGGCCCCATATAGCAGGGGTGGTAGGTTCAAGCCCAGCCGCAGAAAAAATTACACACACACAAAAAATCTGAACAGCTAAGGAAATAATCAACAGAATAAATAGACAACATACAGATTAAGAGAAGATATTTGCAAGTTATATATCCAATAAGTATATAATAACCAGAATCTACAAAGAACTTAATCATATCAGTAAGGAAAAAACAAAAACAAAAACATATCTGCTTTTATACACACACACACACACACACACACACACACACACCATGGAGTGCTGCTCAGCCATTAAAAAAAGGATGAGTTAATGACTTTTGCAATAATTTGAGTGGAACGGGAGACCATTATTCTAAGATCAGTATCCCAAGAATGGAAAAACAAACACCACATGTACTTGCTATTAAACTGGAACTAACTGATGAGCACACATGTGCTCTCAAGAATGTAAAATTTAGTGAAAATCAAGCAGGGTAACAGTGGAGAAGGAAACGGGCAAAAACCTACCTAATGGGTGCAATGAACAATGAACACTTTGATAGGTGCTCGTATATCTACGACTAAGCACTACAAAAGTTATCCATGTAACCCATGTCTGTATCCCTTAATATTTGGGGAAAAAAAACTCGAGAGACTCACATGTTCAAAGTCAGTTTTGGTAAAAATTTTAAGATATACTTCTACTGATTCCTCTGAACACTCTATTTATCTTTATCTTTTTCCTTGCAGCTTCCACTTGATCTAGGCTGCTAATGACAGACTTTACATGATTTTAGAATATGCATTAAGCAAAATTATATTTTTGTCGATAATTCAGTTTGAATAATTTAATATTTTATAACACAGTAGAAGAAATACATTAAAATGTCAAGTTATTAAAATATTTTATTTCTGGTTATTTTTAATTTCAAAAATGAATGTTAACAATAGAAAAATGTATTACTGTAAGTGTTTAACACATTCTGGTAAGTAAATTTATTATATGATATGATGCAACTTTGGATGCTGTTGAAAAGTATTATCACATAAGATTGAGTAATTTAGGGTTTTTTAAATTGATTTTTAATTTTTAATTGATGTTTCTCTGAAAATCTACTAAAATTAGTTTTATAAGAATTGTGCAAAATACTCTCACCTGAAAGGAGTATAATTTCAGACATTTGTTAATATGTAAAAATATTGATACTAATGATAGCAATGGTAGAACTATATTAGGGTAAAAAAAATTCTAAGTAATACATCTTTGAGCACTGATGCTTTGACTTGTACTTATTCTCCTAAGGTGGACCAAGCTTAATTAAGACTTGTACCCTCATAAAATAGATATTACCTTGATTACTATTCATGGAATCTCAGGATGTATACTCCCACATGTTATTTGTAAAGTAATAAGACCAGGATATATTTATTTGAAAGCTATAAAGAAGCATAAAGCTAAAAGTCATTGTAAAGTCATTGTATCTATCTTCTTTTCTCACTTACTACACTCGAAGTACAGAAAACAACACAAACAGAAACTATCCATGTTAAAAAAAATAAGAGCATAATTTTTATCATTTTTAAGACATGTCCAAATGCTGGCACAGAAAAATATTAGCAACTGAAAATATCTTGTGGTATGTGTATGACACTTTGACTTATTTTCTATTGTTCTTAGAAGGACTTTCTTTTTTTCTTCACAGCAACCTCAAATCCTTGGGCTTAAGTGATTCTCTTGCCTCAGCCTCCCAAGTAGCATAGCAGGGATTACAGTCGCCCAGCACACCTCCTGGCTACGTAAAAGGGTTTTATGATAATCTTCCTTAATTCTTGCCTATTTTTCATACTGCCAAATCTTTCATATCCCAGAATTATTAAAGTTATTTCTGAAAAGTTAATAAACTTGTTCCGAATCAAAGTTTTATGTTATTTTTTTCAACGTGCTTCAGCTACTACTTTAGGGTTAGAATTCCCAGTACATTATGAAAAATAATGAAATATTTAGAATCTTAACTGTGATCTTAATAGTTATAATACAAATCATTGTGATTTCAGTCTTCATTAAAAGACAACCTTTACCATGTAATGTTGGGTCAATTTAGTAATTATTTAGACTTTCAGGGTCTATTCTGACTATATTGGAAATAAATACAATTTGGGGACATCAAACTGTTTATTTTTTTCCTTGCACTTTCCTATTCCTAATATATTAAATTCCAAATTTAGTGTTAAGAAGGTTTTTTTTCTGTTGATGTGTCTAGAAAAAAAAAAAAGTGTCTTGATTTTAGATTAAAGATGATTTCTACATTTATTGTCCTAAGGATGTGTTGTTTTTGTTTTGTTTTGTTTTTTATTTTTTCCTGGCAGTGTCTTTGCTTGGTTTACTATCAGAGTAACTGTTGGTTTCATGAAATTAATTTGGAAATGTGCCCTCCTCTCTATTTGTTTTGATTCATTTAAGAAAGTTTGGCATTAATTTTTCCTTAAATGTTTGATAGAATTCATCAGTGTGAATTATTTGCTGGGAAATGTATTATTATTGATTCCATATCATCAGTAGTTATAGGTCCAACTTTATTTATTATTCAGTTTTAGTAAAATATATCCTGGGAATTTACATTTCTTCTAGGTTGTCTAATTGGTTAGTGTATAATTATTTATAATAATATCTTATGATTAATTTTATTTCTGTGGCATTATTTATAATGTTTGTTCTTTTCCTTTCTTTACTCTTTTTTTTTTTTTTAATTTCAGAAGATTGTCTTAAGTTTAAATCTTTTATCCAGTGAGAGTCTATCATAGTTAATTGTGAAAGGTGTGGGTCCAGTTTCAATCTGCTACAGGTTGCCAGCCAGTTCACCCAGCACCATTTGTTAAATAGGGAATCTTTTCCCCACTGAATATTTTTAATCGGCTTGTCAAAGATCAAATAACGGTAAGTAGCTGGGTTCATCTCTTGGTTCTCTATTCTGCTCCAGACATCTACCTCTCTGTTTTTGTGACATTATCATGCTGTTTTTCCCCTTTCTTAGTATTTCTGTTTGGTTTTATTTCAAATTCTCCTGGGTTTTTCATCTGTGAAATTCCATTTTCTCTTTTAATACTTTAGACATGCTAATTTTAAAGTCTCAAGATTTCTCTTTTTTATTTGTTTTTTCAATTATTTTGTTCCTTCCACTGGTTGACTTCAAGGTGAAGGGTATACTTAAGGGCTTTGCAGTTTTTTCCGATAATCTTATCTTCATGAGAGGCCCATAGTGTTTTAAGGAAAAAATTTTTTATTGAAAAAAAAAAAAACAAAAACCCCAACAAATTAATCAAAAACCAGTAAGACTGCTTTTGTAGTTGTCTCTGTTAGAGCCTTACAGAGTTCAGTTATTCTGGACATACTCCATGCACGTTTTCCACATGGAGAAAGCTGTACAAATTTGGAGCCACAGAAAGGAAAGATGCCCGGCCCAAAACCTGCTTCTGGAGGGTGAGTATTTACACTCATGGCATGGTAAAGGTGGTTGTCTCCCATAACAACTTGCAGGGAGAGTTTACTGCTTGGCTGAGCAGAGCTGAAACACTTTCAGCTTCACTCGGCGAGCCTGGTTTTAGTTCCACGTCATGAGCAGGGTCTGTAACTTTGGCTCTGTCTCCAGCAGGATTAGAGGGCTAGTCCCTAGGGTCCCTGTAGCTTCCCACACATAGTTTTGACTATTATTTCTTATACATTTCTGGCACCTGAAAATTTCTCATTTTTTTGGCCCAAATATAAATTATTTTTTAAAAATATATGTATCTATATTATCCATGTGTGTGGTGGGAGGAGAGGAATTCCACACCCAACAGGCACTTGGCCAGATGTTCTGTCCAATATCTCAGGCTAGAAACCTTTCTCCTCCAGGGTGCCTTGTCCCCTTTCATAACACACTCTCTCCCCCAAATTTATCTACTTCGCTTAAGTCTCTTTTTTATATTTAGACCACCTCCGGAATAAGTGTTTAGTATAAATGAAGCAGTACTTTTTAACACCTTTACTGATGGGGCCAAGAACTTTATAGGCTAAAGCCCCTCACTAATAGGCTACAAGGACCCCCAGCCCACTCCTAACTCACACTGGCTGCTGCATAAATAGTCTGATTCTGTTTGCTTATTAATTCCTTTGCATCGTCGTTTACACATAACTCTTTTTATCTGCTCATGCAGATATTTCTGCCTTTCTGAAATTGATTTCTACTTTTTCATATTTTGCAACTTAGAGTATTCAAAAGGAAATCAGACATTACATTATGAAGTTAACTTACCCTATCATTTATAAAAATATACTAAATCACAGGGCCTTTTACGTGTAATACACTGTTAACCAATCTCCACTGAGAAAAATGTTCATTATACTAACTTGCTTTCTGTTTTAAGACAAATTTTTTAACCTATGAGAAAACTTTATTCCTATCCCAAGATGGCTGAAGTTTTAATAGCCTTTGTTGAGGAATCATCTGAAAAATCTAAATAAAATAAATACACCAGCTCCCCATCAGTATTATGCTCACATAAGTCTACAAAACAACCAAGTATGTCTTAGTAGGCTCTCATTTTCAGAATGAATGCCAAAGTATGTAAATGTATGTGTGTGTGTTTAAGTAAAATACTTCAGCATCTTAATATATTCTGTGATACCCTGTCACTTAAAGGGCAGATAGGTTTTTCCATGCTCCCTATAGACAAAGTTGAAGGATCTGGTTATTGCAATTACAGAAAATCACTGGCAATACAGCTCCCAAGACAAAAACACACTTATGATGGTAGAGGTTACCTCACATGACAATCTCTGTATTGCCCCTGCCCTTCTGCACACACCACCAATCTCACCCTTTGGTTTTTCAGTGGAATCTCTAGACATAGAGGTAACACACAAAGCTCTCTCTGTCTGATCCACATCCCAGCTGACCTAGTGCCTCTGGGCTGCAGATGTAATTTGATACAGCTCCTGTATTTAATGGAATTTTTTTTTTTTTTTTTTTTTTGCTAATCTCACCATGTTAAGTGGGTTTCAGAAGAATGAAACAAAAGGATCAGGAAGGCCTAAGCAAGATTTTCACACAAAGGCTGGGGCAGAAACAAGCAGCCCAGGAAAACAGGGCTCTGCATAAGGAAAACTGAAAGGTTAAGGAAAGGGCAGCAGGAATCAGAAAAATCTCAAAACATCATTGCATCCTAGTCACTCTTCACATACCCAAGGAGGCAGCCATTCTTACCATCTTGTTTTAGATGTGGGAAAACTGACACTCAGACAAATGGCAGGTACCAAGTCATGCAACTAGTACGCAGAAGAGACAAAGCTTAAGCCCAGCTTCTCTGACTTCCAAGCTCCTAATCACAAGCCAGTAGCTGCCCAGGCCTCTGAATTAGGAAGGGAACACTGAGAGCCACAGAGCGGCCACCTCGGGAGACAAGGAGGATGAGGAGTAACCAGGGAGACCTAGAGGGGGGGTGTGAGGAGACTCAGTTGTCAAGTGTCATGTCAAAAGGCAAAGGGGGAGAAAGCTGCAGCCAGAAGACAGCCACCTGCAGCAGAGGAAAGAGAAGGCCAAGGCCTTTGGTGAGAGAGGCTGGTGGTGACAGAGGCCTCAGGAAGGAAGACAGCCAGCACAGGGGACACTGTAGCAATGGCGCCTCTTGCTGGAGAAGTCTTTACGTGAAGGCTGGAGAACAGGACAGGAATTGCAGAGATAACAAAGATTGTCTTCCATCCAAGGCAAAGGGAACATTAGGAGATTAGCGCAGCTGGAGTCTCCACACAGGGGAGCACCTCAGGGCTGGTCACCCCAGGCTCGAGAGCATCTCAGGGGAATGATCTGAAGGCAACAAGCTGAACAGAGCCCCATCCCTGAGGACTTCTAGGCTACAAAATCCACACCAATCTCAGAGGCCAGCGTCACCTGGTGCAGATTTGCCATGGGGAGTTTGTCCTTGAGGAGGAGGCAGAGGAGGAGCTGCCTGTGGAGGTGGCCCTCAGGGAGCACACACATGTAGCTCCGAGCTGCTCTGCGCCTGCCACTCACCAGCTTCCCCCAGCTGTTTCTTGGTCTTATTCCACCCGCTCTTTTCTCATCTCCTGTGGTTACAATCATACCATCTCCACGAGAACTCTTTCTGAGACAACTCATAGACAGGGCGGGTGTGAGTGAGTCCCTTTAACTCCCTTCCCAGCATCAAGCCTTTACAAATGTTTGCAGGGACAGCGGATTCCATCCGGCCAGGTACCTCAGCTGAGATCTTCAGCTCCAGGCAGGGGACTGTTCCGTGAACTGATAAAGTGGGAGTAGCCCTGAGAGTAGGCAGAGGACATCAGAATGTCCCGGGTCCGGCAGGAGTGTAAGGGGGCTCTGCAGAGGGCTGGGATGACAGGGGGTGGCTGCGAAGGCAGAGGGGTTTATGATGTTACTAAGATTGATTTTAAGAGCATGTGCACACACACATGCACACAACAGGGGACCAGAAAGTCCAGGGGAAAGAGTGATTAGAGGGGGACTGACTGCACAACTCACAGACAGCGGCCTCTTCAGGATACGTCATCTCTCGTACTTCTTGTCTGCCTAGGTCACAGCAGAGACGCTGCATGTGGTGTGGTCTTGGGCAGGTATTGCTAATAGTACGCTGGTGATCCCGATGACAGCATGGGACAAGAGAGGAAGGGGAGTCACACTACAAGTACAGGGACACGGGTCAGCTTAGGCCAAGGGGCCTCACTTCTGAGAATATAGAGCAGGAGGGGCCAGTGCTAGTGATTCAGCTTCTCTGCCAGGGTGGCCAGGGGCCCAGAGTGGAGGGAAAGCAGGCAAACTTCATAGCCTCCTCAGAGCCCTGTGCCAGGGAATTTGCAAAAGGAGAAAGAAAGGCTGCTGAAAAGAAAGGACAGCCCGGTGGAAATAGGCCAGGATTAATGGGGCAGGGCTGAGGACAAGGTTTGAGATTTTGCATTCACTGTATCCCCAGCAAGGATATACAGTCCACGGACAGGAGCCAAGAAAGAACTGGCCTAGTGGTGGTGGGTGTGAAGTGCAAAGGCCTTGTCACTGTATATACTGTGAAGTACCAGGCCACCCAGGCCACACAGCCCACATGTCAGGGGCCAGGGGCACCAAGTGATGCCAACAACAATGCTGAGGAAGACAGGCTGACCAGTGAGGGTGCAGAGTAAGATCAAGGCGGGTGGGCTGGGAGAAGGGGCAGCTGACCAGTGAGGGTGCAGAGTAAGATCAAGGCAGGTGGGCTGGGAGAAGGGGCAGCTGACCAGTGAGGGTGCAGGGTAAGATCAAGGCGGGTGGGCTGGGAGAAGGGGCAGCTGACCAGTGAGGGTGCAGGGTAAGATCAAGGCAGGTGGGCTGGGAGAAGGGGCAGCTGACCAGTGAGGGTGCAGAGTAAGATCAAGG
>CAUYPK010011020.1:0-15899 GCA_963574355.1 Loris lydekkerianus
TCCATAGAGTCTGAAGTTACTGTTGTGTTTGGTTCCTATTTTTGCCATTCCTGCACTTTCCAGCCTATAAAACTACTTTGAGATATCATCTAACTCCAGTAGGATTAGCCCATATCACAAAATCCCAAGACCAGAGATGTTAAACCTCTATTTAAATGTCCACAGCACACCTAAATTATGTCAATCAAAAAACAAAACAAAACAAAACAAAACAAAAACCAGAATATACTTACTATACTATGAACTTCTTCTAAAAATAATTTAATTAATGATTTTTAAAAAATTTTGTGGCACACCAGTTAAAAATCACTCTCTAGATATTCAACTCTGTACTCATACATCAGTTAACTTTTCTGTTTTTCTGTGGCAAAGCAAAGAAAATAAGGAGAGTCACAGAAGTGTGCTGACTCATGAACTAGACATTCTAATTTTAGCACCTCTATAATATAACTATGGGTTTTTGACAATTACTCTAAGTTTTATTGAGAAGTAAACAAAAAGAACAAAACAGGACCACAGTAGAATACTAATGATCAGTATATGATTAAAATTGTTAGTTGATGCAAAAATATCAAGAAAGTGGATTAAAGAGCTACAGAAGATCAATGAAAACAACTGGGGAGACAGATTTTAGTTTTCATGAATGTGACAGGTGTCCTCTATTCTCAGCATTTAATGAGAGTTGAGATTGTTTACTACTTTACGCTCATTTATTGTCTCAGAGAACATCAAAAACACAAAGTTGGATTAATTATTATAATTGTTGATGAAGCACTACCATCGTAAAGCACTATAATCGTTTATCTAAATGCAGATCACTTTTATGTTGCTTATTTTTTCTACTCATGTGCTGGTGATTAATTTATAACTAAACAAATAACCTGAGGATCCTTCACTTACTCTAAGAACAAAAGCATTACAAATAATCTGCATGGTACTAGTGAGAAACTGAGTAGAAAAACACATGCTTTTATGATCTGTCAAGACTTGTTAAGTTTCCTGTTTGTTACTGTTAACACATCCTGTTCTGTTGGAGATGGGATCTTGGTGGTTTTGTGGAAAGTGAAATGGAACAAACTAGATAAAATATAGTAGAACCTCCATAGTTGACCACCTCCCTACATTGACCACCTCCTTAAGTTGACCCAGTTATTGTAGAGTGGCCATATACCACATGTACATATCAGTGCAGTAGACCCCGTTCCTCACGCTGACACCTCCATATGTTGCCAGTTTGTTACACCTTGGGTAATCAACTTACACAGGTGCTACTTATTTGGGCTCAGACGTAACTCACATATGAGATTATGTGTTTGATTTCATCCTTTGCACCTCTGGGTCCACTCTCTATCTCACTCTGCCTTAAAATTCTGATTGCTATGATTTGTACTAATGGTCTTTCTTGTGTTCCAGTTGCTGTTTAGGAAAAGCCAATGGAAGCATCAGCAGGAGGCTGGGAAATAGGAGAGTGACATCAGGGTCCCTCCCTGACCATGGCCTTCAGTCCCCTAGTAGCCAATATGTAGAACTAGTAATTTTTAACTGGAGTGCCACAAAAAATTTTAAAGATCATTAATTAAATTATATTCAAAAGAAATTTGAACTGGTATGCCACAAAAATTTTTAAAGATCATCGATTGTTTTCAAAAGAAGTTGAAAGCACAGTAAGTATATATTTTTTTACTCTTTTTTTGATCAACAGAATTTAAGTGTGCTGTAGAAGTTTAACTAAAGGCTCAAGTGTGCTGTCAGATAAAGAGGTTGAAAAACAAAGATGGAGTATTGTCATCTGCTCCATAGCCAGAGGTTGATGTCCAGAGTCTGAGCGGTGGAGGTAGGAATAGCCATTCTCTTCTACAGCAATTAACCCACTGAAGGAATTGTTTATTTCCCCCTCCAAGACATGGAACCACAGCCTTAGAAATCCTAGCACCCAAGAAAGACATACAACCCCAATGAAGTTGCCTTAAGCACCCAAAGCATTAACATTTTCTTTAAGTTATCATATTGCATCAGTAAGAATCTGGTGGAAAAAGACATGATTTTATTTTTTAAAAGTAGTGAAAGTCATCAGGGAAGGGGAGATCAAACAGAGCTCACGACAGGCCTTTCTAACCAGCAAATGTTACATGTCTCTTGGTGGCTAATAATGTGCAGAGGTATTTTTACTGTTATGAACATTATTGTGAATTCTTCTTAAAAGTAAATTTTAAAATAAAATTCCAAAGTTATAATGGTTAGACAATTCAGAAAGTATAGAAATGACATAGGAAAACACACTCATGATCGCTATGGCTACAGATACCTGCTTCAAAGTCTGCACCTCTTTCTCTCCCCCAGGCTGCCTCCCAGAACCCATTCACAGGACTAAAAATGAACAATACTCAAGACAAAACTGTTACTGGAGGTCTCCAGGTGGGTCTGGCAATTTCTAGAATTGTGATTTTTATGAGATGCCTCCTAATGCCTATTTACTTCTCCCAAAGTACTGGTATGAGTGGGGAATTGGGCAATAGATGATATGGTATATGAACATAGAGCTTTTGTAAATTTCCTTAATCTTATTCAGCCTTAATTAGATAATTTGATGTTGGTTCTATTATTCAGTCATTGTGTCTCATCCACTCCAAGTATAGAAAAAAATAAGTTGAGTCAAAATCATCAGAATATGTAGGGGAATCTTTCTCAATCTTTTAATCTCACAGCACACTTGACCCTATAGCTAAACTTTGGCATCACAGTTAAATTATGTTGATTAAAAAAAAAAAGAGTAAAAAAATATATAATTACTGTGCTTTGAATGTCTTTTGAAAATAATTTAATTAAAGATCTTCAAAAATTTTCACAGCACACCTAAGATCCTCTCAGGGCACACCAGTGGGCCACGGCATGCCAGTGGAAGATCACTGATTTAGGGCACCCATCTATACACAAACCCTGACATGTTAGGTAATGTGAGTACCTGAAAATATCAATCTCAATTCAATAGATACTACTTGAGCCCCCACTACTATGAATTCACTTCTATGAATCAGAAATTTAAACAACCATTTAATTGGCAAATGTTTACTTAGGACAGAGCTGGTTTGCCTTTGATGTGGTCAAAACGTCCCTGGTGGAGCTCACTTTAGCCATAAGGTCAAGGGGCACAAGAAGCAAATGACCCCTAACATCAACTTGTTTTCCCCCATAATGGTTGTTTACACCATGCAAAAGGCCAGTGTCCTCTCCAGCTGTATTTAAGTCTAAGGTCCCATGGAACTGTGATAGAAAGACACAATAAAATTCAAGAGAAGGAAAATGTTAAAGGGGGCAGGGAAGTTGATAAGTTTCCACCGAATGGGTGCAATGTAGGGGTATGTGGCACACTTCCCTGGGTGAAAGGCTCAACGGTAACTCAGTCTCTACCTCACAAACACAAATGACACAACCTAATTGTGTTTACCCTCATATTATACACACACACACACACAAAAAGAAAACTTAATTTGAATTAATCTGGGATGAACTCTTGTGAAAGTTTCTTCAACTTTATTCTATCTATAAACTATAAAAGTCAGAAACTATGACAGATGTGCTACTAAACCCTGGATATACAAAGCTCTGTGTGTGTGTGTACCTGTGTATACAGTCATAACATGTAACAACATTTTTGTCAAAGACAGAGTGGTCATATAATGGAGCTGCCCTATACAGGTGTACCATTTTTTTATCTTTTACACGATAAAAGAGTACGATATTTGTACTCTACTTTTTCTTTGTTTGGATGTGTTTATATATAAAAATACGTACCATTGTGCTACAATTACAGTATTCAGGACAGTACAATGCTGTACAGGTTTGTATCCCAAGGTATCCCATAGCACCTAGCTGTGTTGCAGCCCATTCCATCTAGATTTGAGGAGTACACACTATGTTGTTCATACAACCAAACAGCCTAGAACATATGCCTATTGTTAAGCAACCCATGACTATATATGTGTACTAATTTGCTAGCTGGTTTTGTTTGTTTGTTTGTTTGTTTTGTTTTAAGCTAACACTTACAGGGCTATCACAATATGGCAAGCACTGGGCCAAAGCCTTTGTACACATCATCTCAGGAGCTCTCACAAACTCTCATTAGATGACTGCGGAATCTTTGTTTCACAGGTGAGGAAACAGAGCTAGAGAAGCTCAAGGCCTTGCCACAGGGCTCATCAGCACTAAAGACCAAGTCAATATGGGTTGACTCTCTGATGGGAGAGACCTGGGTCTTGGCCACTGTGTACATCATACACACAGCCAATTATCAAGTTGTTGAAGGATCAAAGTTTAAGAACTATTTGAGAAGTTGAGCCTAACAATCATACATGCTTCAGTTCTTTAACAGAGGAAATCTTACTTTTATCTGTTTTACATATAAGATCATATTTCAAGAAAGAGTTTCAGAGAGGGCATGGTGGCTCACGCCTCTAATCCCAGCACTCTGGGAGGCTCAGGTGGGCCAATCACCTGTGCTCACAAGTTTGAGACCAGCCTGAACTAGAATGAGATCTCATCTCTAAAAATAGCTGGGTGTTGTGGCAGGTGCCTATAATCCCAGTTATGCAGGAGGCTGAGGCAAGAGAATTGCTTGACCCCTAGAGTCTGAGGTTGCTGTAAGCTATGATGTCACAGCACTCTACCAGGGGCAACAAAGGGACACTCTGTCTCAAAAAAAAAAAAAAAAAAAAAAGTTTCCTAGTAAAAAAACAAAATTAAAGCAACAAAAACAAATTGTAAACCATGTCGAGCTGGATGTAACCAAAATTCCTAAGTGATTTATAACCATAAGATGTATTTATATTGAGGGTTGTCATTTTAGTGGCCTCCGGCTGCCCAGTAACAACGTGTCTCATCAGAAGTGCATACGAGCCTTGTGATTGCTGCTGCACATAATGCCTGGCTCAGAGTAGTCTATCAAAAACTTTCCGTTGGATGAATAAAATCTTAAGCCAGAACAAAAACTTTTCCTCAAATGCCAATCCAAAGTCAAATTGGATGTGAACTCAATTAGAAATGTTAGTGCAAAATCAAACATCACCATTCCAAGGCATTTGTGTGATATATTTGTCCTTGCGCTCTGCTCTGCCTGTGGTTAGATCATGCTGTGTACGTTATATTTTAGCCTCTAGGTAAATGAATACCTTTTATTCTTATGCCCATTCTTAAATCAAAGGAAATAGGGAGAACAGAGGTAAATAATGGGATCCAAATTGACTAGGAAGAATAAATTACACAAAAATGGGTGTGATTGGCAGGAGAAAAGGACAAGGGAGGTTGACCCAGATGAATAAATGTGAGTGATCTAGAAAAGCTATTGGAGAGAAAGCAGATTCCTGCAAAGGTGAGGGTGATCACTTGTGTATACTTATGCAAAGCCTCTTGCTCAAGAAAACAGAATTTGAGAACTCCATGAACAGAGTCACCCCATGAACATTTATCTCAACGTTTGTATAAGAGCACACTGGTGGTAACTGTGGTTTCCCGATTCGTAATAATGAATAAAGAACCAAGGAACATTTGTTGAATGAGATGGCTCTAACAGTGTGACACTGTGCATGTCCCAGGAGGCACAATAGTAGGTGGCTGAGTCTTGTTTCTCTACGTTGTGAATGATGAAGATGGATGTAGATGTTTCAGGCACCCTGTCCACCTCAAATTTGTTTGGAGCAATGTCTGATGCCCTTGTGACAGTGCCATTAGGTAAAATGAATGCCAAAACCTTTATGCTTTGATTAGGTCTTTCTTGATACCAAAATATGGGCACTGCAGAAATTGTTACTCCCGACACCACACATTCCAGGCGGGCTGTCTTTGCCAGCATTTTAGTACTGGAAGGCTGTGGTTGCTCTAGGTGAATGGCACCATACACACACACTGGAGAACAAGAAAAGAAAGAGGGGAGAGTAAATAAACCAAAAACTTGGAATTAAAAAAGTTATAAAATTAGACAATATCAGTCAAAAGTAAATGGGAGAGGAAGACAACTTACAAGCCTCAAGGACTAGCAGAATTGATGCTTGGAGGAGGGACAGCATGTCTGCAGGGACCCTACTCTCCTCCAGGGCAGCCAGCAATCACTTCCAAGAAGTGTTAGACCTGGTGGTGTGGCTCAGTCCACCACAACAAACTTGCCATAGCTGAGGGTGAACCCGGGCCTCCCACCTCCTGGTGAGCGGAAGGCCTCACCACCTGTTAGCACATCCGCGCTACGTAAAGACAGCGCTGCAAAGTTTGCCACCGTAGATCCAAGTGCATAGGATAGATGGCAGAGATGATTCATTTATCCAAACGGAATTCCTTAAGTCCCCACTATGTACTAGGCATTGCGCTAAGTTCTTTGGGAATAAAGATACAATGATGATATGGCCCCTAGAACAGTCTCATGGGAAAAGGTCATGACCTCAGCCAGGTCCTGCTCTTCTCTTTTCACCCCGTTTCCTGTCGCAGAGCAAATCCTCAGCAGTGCCAGCGAGTTGGGCTTGTCAGCCAGCATCACTGGTAGGGGGGCCTGTGTTATGCATCAGCATCCCACGGAGAGCTCATCTTCAACCATCTAGAGAGATGTCCTACACCAACTGCTTACCTCTGCTCAGCTGCAGCGAGGGGTCCCACGGGCCTCCTGCACGCGCCTGAACACTGCATTCCAGAAGGCTTGGTTAAGGCTCGGGTTTGCCTCCTCCTCCTCAGCTACCTGAACCTCTGCTTCTCCGGTAGAGGAGATTCTTTCTGTCTGTTTTTCTTCCTCTAACCCAAGACATTTAAAATATCTTAGAGTATTCTTACAAACTCCTGTTCCCAATCCACCTCTTCCGAGTTGCTGTTACCCGGATTTTGATTCCTGCCTTACCTACTGGCAGCTGTGGCCCCCCAGCCACTGCCCAGCATCATGGGCAGAATCCTATGCATATATCACTAGACCAGCAAGAAATCAAAATTCGACATTCAGGGTATGTTTTCTGTTGAATGCCTGTCGCTTTCACACGATCATAAAGTCAAAAACCGTAAGTTGGGGACTATCTGCGCACACAGCAGCCAGCTGACTCCTGGACATCCTCAGGTGTGTCTGACACAGGACCTCAGACTGAATTTGTGCAGAGGCAGCATGAGCGCGTCCCCTCCCGGACCCCACTGCGCCCAGGCCGGGAACCTCAATTCCTCTTCCCTGTCTCCATCACACTCCAGTTCCTGTGGATTCTGCCTCCCAAATATCTCCAGGCTCACCCCTGCCTCCACCTCACTCTCTCCAGGCCTCCGATCCCCCCTCGCACCCGCGGTGCTGACCTCCGGACTGATCTGGCCCACTCACTTCCCGGCTCCGCGTTCTAGTCCCGGCTCCGCCCTCCTCGGAGGGTCAAGGGCAGAGGCCTCAGATAAGAGGTTCCCAGGGATGCGGCCGCCGCCTCGCCCCCTTCCATCTTCAGTCTCTCTCTACCTACGGTTCTGTGATCCCCTTTCACACATGGCCTTTCGGGTTTTTGCGTGTGGACTGCTGTATATCCCACTTCTCCTAGCTAACTCCCTCCAGCATTTGGGGCTTCACTCAGCCACCGCCTCTCCCGGGAAGCGCCCCCTGCGCAGGAGGCCGGGGATGGCGGCGCCTCCAATGGCCTCTCTCGGAGCGCCCCCTGGTGTCTCCCTCTCTCCTAGCACCTCCTGCTTGGCCTGCGCCTGCTGCCCGGGTGCTCTCCAGGGGACTGAGATCAGGTGTTCTTTTCTCTCTATTCCCAGGTGTTTGCTGGGTAGATGAAAGAGTGAAGGAATAAGTGGACGAATGGCCATTGTAGTATTTATTTTTCTTCCTGTCATAAGACATCACTATTCAAAATATAATTTTTAAAGAGTCACCAAGTAACGGACACTTATTGAATGCCTTCCATGTGCCAAGCATTTTGTAGCCGTTATTACATCTAATTCCATAAGTTTGGTACAAGCCCCATAGTACCCTACAGGACGCAGATAAGGAAATGGTTCAAGGTTTAGCAGCTTGTCGGTGACAGATCTGAGATTGATTTTACCCTGCTTCTGAGAATGAAGTCATCAGAATGTATTTGAAAACCTCTTGCTGCTTATATTTTCTCATCTATCCAAAGGGAACAAATTCGAGACCTACCTTACTAGGCGTTTGTGAAGAATAAATAAGTTACCTCGTTTAGAGTGTTTAGAACAGTGTCTGACACACCCCGAGTCCTGAAAAAATGCTGGTGGTTACTGAGCTGCTATCTTCTGGAACATGCGGGGGGCACCAGCAGCCTGGTGTGGGGCAGGCTCTCCTTTTGCTGAAAACCTCATTTAGAAACAGACTAGATGGGAGTGGCAATGTGAGCCAAAGAACTTGGGAGCATTTATTAGAAATAAAGTTGAGGAGGCTGCTGGAGATCATCCTGACGGTGTGATCACTCCAGAAAGATAGGCTCTTGTCTCTCAATAAATATTTTCCTGCAGGAGTTTCATGCAGGAAAGAGCTAAGAAAGCTAGTCATTCACCCCAGAGGTTGGAAATGAAATTAAGTAGTATAATTCAGAGAGAGACAAATGTTCGCACTGCTATTTTCTTTATGTTGGAGATGAGAACACGGGTGGCTGGAAAAGTTGAGACCTTTGCCCAGTCACGGAGCTTGTAAGGAAGTAACAGAGCAGGAGCGAGTAAGGAATGAAGATGGACGTTTGTGGTGGTGAAGGGTCGCTGTGGTGGAACAATCTCCTCTTGGGGAAAGTGAAAGGCATTATTCTGTAAGGAGGGGCGTAAAGAGCTTATTTCTCTTGTTGGCCACAGCCTGGTAATCACCAGGTCACAGAGTTCGCTAATACTATTCGATCTTCTCTGGAGTCAGGCACCAGACAGGGGCAGGATGCAGAAAGGGCCTCTTCTGTGCAGCTCATTCAGTTTTATCAGCACAGTGGGGAAGGTGGAACGAAGGAATAGCCCCCAAACAGAAGAAAGGTAATTTTCAGCCCTTCCACTTCCCCTCTCCTTCTCAGGCAGGCTGAGGGGTCTCAGCCTTGACCTAGCACCTGCAGTGAGGGGTGAGGATGTTGGGCTTTCTTAGAAGCAAGGAGTGCCTAATTTCGAAATCTCTAGCACAAAAGGAGAAGTTTGAGGGAGATCGACCAACAGTGAAGGAGTCTGAGAGACTGCTTTCCTTCAGAATCATTTGGACTTTACATTTCTTTTTTAATTTTTATTGATATTCTTAAGTCATACATAAAATTTTGGATCTTCAATTAAAAAGATGTTTAAATCCAGATTAAATGTCAAAGTTTTTTTGTTTTTCTTCTGCACATAGAAAGCAGCAGAGTGGTTTTCTGTTTGGTGCTGCGGGATTGATAACATAGGTGATTTCTTTTTCTATTTATTTTTCTATTAGAGAAGGTGACTATACAAGGGTAGAAAACATACCTCATTTGTGTGACTTTGTTTTAATACAGAATCATTATCATATAAATTAGAAGCCATTTGGTTATCTCTACCCGTTTTTCAGATGAAAAAATGGAGGTCCAGAGAAGCTGGGATCGACCCATAGCCCACACTGAGGCGTGTTCAAAAAGAAGTGGAAGACAAAGGCCCAGAGGCCCATGTTCGGGTTGACTACATCAGCCTGCCATGACGATTATCTACAACCTTGGCTCCTGTGCCAGCCCTGCCCACAGACCAGGGTACTGACAACTGGGCAATATTGTTCCTTATGTTTCTAGTTGCTGACTCTCTTGCAAAATGACAACAATCCTGGGGCATGAACTTCAAAACCGGAAATAGGAGTAGGCTTCCAATCACAGCTTCTCAACCATTTTAGAGTAAATCTCCAGACAGTTCTCCTCCCTTGAAATCTTTTGCAAAATATTTTACTTGTGCAATCTTCAGGGGAGATGGTCAGATTCTTATATTATCAGTCTCTAACAGTGCCATTCAATAGAAATAAATATGAGTCACTAATGTGAGCCACAAATTTAAAATTTTCTAGTTGCTGTATTAAAAAGGTAAAGAGAGAAAGGTAAAATTGGTGTTAATACTGCTGTTAGTTAATCAAAGATGACCAAAATATAATCCTCTCAACATTTAATTAATATAAACGTTATGAATGAGTTATTTCACTTTTCTATACGGTCTTCAAAATGTGGCTTCAGATCTAACCATCCATCTCAGTGTGGGCTACTGCACTAGGTATGACTTCAGTGCTCAATGGCCTCAAGTGGCTGGTGGCCCTGGATTGAGCAGCACAGGTTATTCTCTAAATCTTTAGATAGGTCCCTTCTGGGGAAGGAGGCTGTGGGGTCTGCACCAGGCTGAGAGCTGGCCACTCCGGAGCCTTATTCCACCACCGGTAGTGAGACCAGGGCATAAGCCTCTGGGAGAGGCCGGGATGCTGAGAGACCAGGGATAGGGCTTTTCTGCTTCTATTCCAAGGGGAACACCCAAGAGACCAAGAGTCAGTGAAAATGCTCAAGGCCTGGGTGGATTGGGAGTAAGAATCCTCACGTAGGCCCAGGCAGTACCATCAACTGTGTCTTAGTTGTCTCATGTACAGATTCAGCACCGGCAGGGGACAGCTACTGTCATCCTTGGCCTCCATGGCTATCACTATCTGTTTTCAGGAAAGAGTCCCACTGCATGTCCAACTTGAACATGGCCAGCAGGAGAAGCCTCCTGGAGCCTGGTAATCCTGCCACCAATACCACTGAATGTAGCTGACCTGGCGCAGACCAAGCACTGTGGGATGACAGGGTTTCCCTTGCACCCCAGGACTTGAGCAGCTGCACCAGACAGTGAGAGGAAGAGCAGCTCAAAGCCTCCTTGTAGCCCTGCTGCAGGTCCTTGGGATGGAGACTTAACTGGAAACAGAAGAACTGAAGTCATGCAAGGCATCCCAGCATGTCGTTTTGTCCCAAGCAGGGGGAGAAGAGCCCTGAGTGACCAGTTTCAAGCTACTGGGATGAGCCGCACCTTTGTACGTGGCAGAGACCAGGTTAGGACCTGGGTGCCACTTCCCTAGTGGTGCAAGGAGGTGACTGGTGAATGAAATGGGGAAGGGGGGAAATAGGGAGGGGCCCCAGAGAAAGGAGAGATGGAAATCTGACTGCAGGTGAAGGGAAGGGAGGGATAATGAGTAGAGTTCTCAGCAAGGTTTTAAAAATGCTTATGGAATAATAAAACAATAAATAATAGGCATCATTGGTTGGACATCTGTGACACTCTAGCCCTACAGTAACAGGCTCATGGTCATTGTTTTATCATAATAGCTCACAAAATGACTTTATGAGATATATATTATTATCCTCAGCTTAGTATGAAAACAGTAAGCCTGTTATTTTTAGTTCCTTTTCCAAGGCTGCATTGCTTAGGACACTTAGAGTTGGGACATGAAGCCAGGCCTGGTTGGAGGCAAACCTCCTGCTCCATTTGGCACTTTAGACCAGTAGACCCCGGCATGTGTGCTGGCTCCAGAGGAAGAGACAAGCACAGAACAGCAATCCCTGCCCCAAGCGCATGCCCACCCTCTGAACCAGCATCTGGGCATTTTCCACAGAAGTCCCATCAGAAGGAGATTTTTAGGACCCTAAAATGGCATGATAACGTGTAGTATGGGACAAATTGTTTCACCTCTTTTTCCTCATCTGTAAAGAGGGACATCAAGGGGTCACATGAGAGTAAACAGGACAATATGAGACAAACGTGTAGCACAGTCCCAGATGGACAGAAAATGCTCAAGAAATGTGGGGTATTGTCGTTCCACCTGGAAACCAGGCACATTATAGTAGATGGTCTCTGGGGTCCACAAGAAGTAGAATTGATAGGGAATAATACAGTTTTGGACAACTGTGGAGGGGAGTGTGTATACGTGTGTGTGCATGCGCACGTGTGCATGTGTGTCTCCAAAGAAAGAAGGCTAGGTTGGACCAAAGGATAGGGAAGGCCTGCAACCAGGACCAGAAGCCCATTGCAGCACCACCTCCTCAGGAGTGATGACATCAGTCATTGTGAAGACTCACAAAGGCAACAGCTGAGGGAAGATCGGGGAAATAGCCTTGACTTTCGGCTAAAATGAAGGTTCAATTTCAGTTACGTCAGTGACATCCAGGACCTCCCAAGTAGTCAGACAGATGGCTGTGGGCATAAGGCAGGCCATGGGCATGGCCATGAAAGGGGGCTGGTCTTGGGGAGGGAAGCTGTGGGTCCTTCGGCTCCCAGGACCAGACCCATTTCCTGAGATCCCTTCTATGGCAAAACCTGAAAGTTGTGACTCAGGTTTCCAGTGTCCCCAGATGCAGAAGTGGGATGGTGCTGAGGTGTTGAGGTGGTGGTCAAATATAAAGCTGACAGAATATTTTGATAGAGGGATACTCTGAGGCTATCAGTAGAGACTGGGGTCTCGCTTTTGCTGAGGCTGGTCTCGAACTCATGAGCTCAAGAAATCCACCCGTGTGGGCCTCCCAGTGTGCTAGGATTATAGGCATGAGCCACCTAGCCCAGTCTTAAGTAGAGGTTACCTTAAAAAATGCGAATAATGTAGGATAACCTACATACTAAAAAAGGTAACAAATTTTCATTTTAAAGAAGTGGAGGATTCAATACCAATTCATGATAAAAAAATAAATCCTGATAAATTCAAAACAAAAATTTAATACTGATTCATGATAGAAAAACAAATCCTGGTAAATTCAAAACAAAAATTAAAATAGAAATTTAACAAAGGTCATCTTCTAAAAACTTCACAAGCCTGATGAAATATCATAAGTGTTTCCATTAAATTTAGGAATAAGAAAATAGGTTCATTATCATTGCTAACATTCACACAGTTCTGGAGAATCTGAAGAGTATAGACCAGGAAATAAGGTAAGGAAAAACTAGCACTTTAAAACAAGAAGACAAAGATGTTATTATTTATTTGTGTTCCTAAAAGGACAAATTCAAATAATTCACACAAATAAGTAGAATAAACAAGTACAGCAAGCTTGTTCTATAGAACATCAACACACAAAAATCTGTAGCATTTCTACCTAATAGCAAAAAATGATAAGAAGTATGTTTAAAAAGTCATCTCATACAAAAAGATATGAGATGTCCAGTAAGTAACCTAACAAAATAGATGCGAGACTTTTGTGGGGAAAAATACAAAATCTTAGTAAGAAACATGAACAAACTCTGAGTAAATAACGAGGTAGATAATACCTACAGAAGCAAAGGCTGCCATTGTGAAGCTCCAAGGGTGAACCACTCACAGCCTCCCCTCTAGAGACTGGGAGTAAAGTAAAGATACCGCTCACCTTTATCTTTATGAAATACTGTACTAGAAGTCTTGTTATGGGCATTACGGATACCATAATGAACAAAAGTTTCATGATTGGGTATTGAAGGACTGTAAAGGAAGAAACAAAGCTACTTTTACTTACAGGTGATATGATTGTCTACACAGAAATCATAAAGAATCAATGAATAAAATACAAATGTATGAGCGATTTGGGCAGGACACAAACCCTCTCAGAATTACATTCTTTTCTACCAGGAACTAGTGCAATGTCAGATGATGAAATTTAAAATTATTAGAAACTGATTACCCTTGATAAACAAGGTAAGTCCTCCAAACAACATGCTGCCTCCTTTTCCCCTCTTCATGTGGATTAATTTTATATCCTTAAATGTTATGCTATGAATTGTGAAATGTCCAATTTTCTTCAATACTAAGTTTGATGGTCCATCTCTCTGACATTTCACTTTGACACTCATTTTATTTTTATTAGGAAGGTACGACCTTATTCTTTCAAACACACACTTTGACTTGTGATTACCTTTTAAATTTGTCTTTAGAACAATTTTTGTGAAACCATACAGGTGAGTCAAACATTTGTGTTTTTTTTTTTATTTTTTTTTTTATGTGAGTTCTGTCATGGAACCAATGCAGCAGAGACAGCTCAAATATCAATGAAGTGTTTGGGAAGGACATGGCTAATGAACTCACAGTACGTTGATGGCTTGAGAAGTTCTGTTCTGGTGCTTATTATTTTGAAAATGAGCCACACGAGTGACCTGAGACCAAGGTTCTAGGGATAATTGTGCCCTGATCTTGAGCATCATCTTGCTTCCTACTTGAGACACCTGAAGAGTCACGGGAATGGCATGTGAGTGGTGTAGATGCGACAGGGCAGAAAACTGACCTCCGAGAATGGATATGTGAGGTGTGGCAGTAAAATTCTCTGGTGGGACCACACCTAAGGTGCATATGGCAAGGATACATGTCGGATCCATTAAGTATAGAGTATAAATGTCTTAACATAATAATTAAGTAAATGAGATGAGGGATATATTAACCAGTGTGATGTACGCGTTCCTAATTTTATATGAAATCAGCACATTGTACCCCATAAATGCATTCATGTATACATCACTTATGTGTTTATGATTTAATAAAAAAAAAATTCTCTGGATTCCAAAGGTCTCTTGATGTTGAAGGCAAAGGTCTGCGGTTTTGCACAAACAAAGGTTGAAACATTCTATCTGATCTTACCTACTTCCGCCCTAATCAATGCTAATGTCACATAAGCAGCTTTGGTCTACTTCTTCCTGTTTTGTGATAATAAATACAGACCCGAGGTTTGCTCAGGAGGGCTCCTCCCTGAGTTCCTTGGTCCCTCAGCGCAGACCCTTTGTAAAAGCCTCTTCATTCCTCACATCAAAACCCCCTCAGCTGGTGACTCCAAACCATTTTTCAAGGTGGATCATGATTAGCTGACAGCTGTAGTGCAAACAAATCATCTCATTTGAGGCAGGAATTAGCAACAATATTTGCTAATAATGTCACTATTCCAACAATATTGGACCATTTGAAACAAATATGGCAAGGTAAAGAAGCTGGATGGACAGGTTCTTCATGAATTAAATGAACATCAGAAGAAAAATGGTCTCAAAGCTTTCTTTGCTGTCATGACATAAAGGTGAACCATTTCCACACCATATTGTTTTGCGTGATAAAAGAAAATGCATTCTCTTGACAATCATGAGCATTCAGCACAATAGTTGGTTAAAAACAAAGTGCTGAAATACAAGCCAAAACTCAACATTTGTCGAAAGAAGCTAAAGGTGTCCGTTTGATGGTCCAGCGCTGCTATTATACACAGAGCTTCATGACACCTGGTCGCTCAAATATACCAAATTCCACCGCAACCAATTGGATGAAATGATGAAGATGCTTGTGATTAAGCAGCTGAGACTGGCCAACAGAGACAGGCCAACGCTTTTGCAAGACAATGTTTGACCACATGTTGTACATACAACGTTGCTCAAACTACAGAAGCTGGACTTGGAAGCTCTCTGCTCACCAGACTTGCACCAACTGACTACCACTTCTTCCAGGCTTTAGACCACTTCTTGCAAGGAAAAATATTCAATTCTCAACAAGCTGTAGAAAATGCCTTTTGTGACTTCATCACCACTCAGCTTTCTAGGTTTCATTGCTGCTGGCATGAACAAGCTACTGTTAAGATAATAAAACTGCATCCATATTTTAGGCACACACGTTGATTGCACTGCTTCTTGTTTGACATATGTGTAATAAACTAAACTTGTTCGACATAGGTAGAATAAACTAAACTTTTGATTCAAAATCAGACATTTCATATTTAATGACCTAATATTTCTCTATGTGGCAACCACAACACTTTTCCTATAAGAATTTTCCATTTAAACACATATTATTCATAATTTGGTTGTTCAACTGAATCATACTTTAATTTTAATTATTTACAAAAATCAAATCTGATAAACTCGCTTCAGCTTATGACTTGGCTGTGTAAATGTTGGGGGCAGGGGTAGAGAGGAGCTTTAGCTGTTGGTTTAAAACAGAACAATTTGGTCAGAGGCCTGAGCTTCAAAAGAAGGGGCGAATA
>CAUYPK010011022.1:0-32232 GCA_963574355.1 Loris lydekkerianus
TTGTCTCTAAAAATAGCCAGGCATTGTGGCAGGCACCTGTAGTCCCAGCTACTCGGGAGGCTGAGGCAAGAGAATCACTTGAGCCCAGGAATTTGAGGTAGCTGTGAGCTGTGATGCCATGGCACTCTACCCAGAGCGACAGCTTGAGACTCTGTCTCAAAAAAAAAAAAAAAAATCCATTTTATTTTAATCATAAAATATATTTTTATGTAGTGTTTAGAAGAAAAATAATCAGACTGTATGTTATCACATAAAAATGTGCATTTTGCTTAAGTTTGACCATATTAGCATTGTAGGAATTAATTACTAAAATAATTTTAGATAAGTACATTTTTCCGTTTTTCTTCTGATAATAAAGATTTGATAGATGACTGATAATATTAGAAAAATCAGAGATACATCACAAAAATAGACATGCTTCTGTCTCATTTTGGAGTCATATTTCATTTAAAAATTATGATGCAGATGAGTAATTTAGGTGATTTGACATAGTTTTTCCTTAAAAGGGGTATTGACTTCATTCTAATAATGAAATCATGAAACATACTCTGTTCTTATCCATAATTTGTCTTTTTCTCTGCTTTATCTGGAAGGACAGAGCATATAGCATGTAAAAACCTGCTTTTTCCTTACTATCACTAGCCTATCTTCAACAAACAGATGCCAAGTACCTACAGACACTGATCTGGCTACCAGGAAAGCATTCAATTTAAAAGGCAATTAGTGTCCTTGCTTAATGAATAAAATCAAATTAAAATCCATATTGACAAAATAGAACAAAATTGGAAGGCGGCTCATGGAACACACGTCCCTCACATAATGTGGGTACACACACACACACACACACTCATTCACACACAAACCAAGACATGTGCTCACAGATGATGACATTTTAGAATTTTTAACCAAATATGTATCCTGAGAGAGCAGGTTAAATAAGAAGAGACTTCTTATTATGGATTCTGCAATCTAAATTGCTACAATGTAGCCATCTGGGCCCATCCACAGAGGGGCAGGTCTCCTGCAAGCCCAGCGGTTTAGCCAAGGTCCCATGCTAAATTTGGACATCCAGGCATTTCCTTTGCACTAAATTTTCAAAAGCAGCTTATGAAAAAAAAGAGTAGAGAATTTAATGCACATGTTTAGTTAGCAAAATTTTTGCATCTGACGTATTTGAAATCGGTTGCAATTTAAAGATGGAGTTACTTGCTTCCTAACCCGACACTGCACACATCTGAGGAAGCCAATTCCAGAGTAATTGCCTCATAAGTAGTTAAGTTAGTTCCTCAAATATGTGATTCAAACATGTGCCTTGACTAATTTGTAATTCAATCCGTGATTAAATTTAATTTATCTCTTTTGAAGATGTAGTATTTTCTCAATTAAGATGTATCTATGAATAAAACTAAATTAGGAAAAATAATTTATTATTTAGCAGTTCACACCCAAGAGTGATTTTTTTTTTTTTTTCCCAAGAGAACATTTGACAGGGTCTGGATATATTCACGATTGCGACAGCACAATGAGGTGTTACAGGTGTCATTGTGTCAATGAGGCATCTAGCAGAGACAGTCCTCTCTGTCACCCCACCCAAAATGTCAGCAATTCTGAAGCCAAACATCTGCTATAGGGTAACACTTGATGAGATTTTAACGTCAGGCCCCTACATCATAAACGCATTCGTGGTCAGTTTCATGTGTTATGTGTAAAGACAAGAATTCTCTGAGCAAGACCGAAAGCAGACTGGAGATGGCAGAAGAGTCTGTGAACTTGGGATCTTACCGATAAAAATTATTTACTCTGTAGAAGCAAGGCAGAAAGAGATGGGGTAATAATAAAATGAAAAAATATGGAGATTTCACAAGTATGTAAATAGAGTCCCAGAGAGAGAGAATAATTTTAACACACAAGGATTGCATTGTTTCCAAATTTTGTGATAAACATTAACCTAAAAACCAAAGAAGTTCAGTTAATCTCAAGAAGGTTAAAAACAAAGTAAAAGAAATCTAGGAACATAGTCAGCCTTTTTAAAAGTAAAAGATAACGCATAAATCTTAAAGGGTAAAAAACAAAAGACTAATCATGTCCTGGGAAACAGTGGTATGAACTATCATTTTCTTCTCTTTAAACGCTATAGAGACAAAAAATTTACGAAAAGGAAGTTATATCTCTTAAAAAATTTAAAGAGAAAATACTTTATTTAATCCCCAATTCTATATTCAGAAAATACCCTTCAAAAATGTAGGTAAAATGAAGGTGTTTTCAGATAAACTAATGCCGAGAGGATTTGTTCCTGGCAAACTGTAATACAAGAAATAAATGAGAAACTTGGCCAGGTTAAAGGTAAATTATACTTGAATACTAGGGGAAAAACAATTATCTAAAAATGAAGGGCACCCAAAACGGAAAATAAATAACTACAAAAGGCTACTATTCTTGTCATCTTAATTAATGTAGAAACAAATTATCGCTTAAAAAAATACAAACAAAAATCAGAGTTTATATTGTTTGTAGAATTAGACTATATAATAATATTACACGGGGGTGGGTAATTATGTGATTATAAAGCTCATATATGTTTAAATTATGGAATAGAGGGAAGTGATGTGATAAGCAGATTCAATAAGATAAATTATAAAGCATTTTTTGAAATTCTTACAGCAACTATTTAAATACAATAAAAATTCATTTGGCTAAAAAGTCAATATAGGAAGTAAAAGCTACTAAAAAGAGCAGCATGATCTAAAAGAAAGTGAATAAAAACAAACAGGAACTAAAAAGTGATGAGAAACACACACACAGAGACAGCAAATCTTTATATTTATTTAATATATCAATAGCTACATTAAATGTAATGGACTAAACACTTTATATAAAAGGCAAAGGTTATCAGACACAATAAAAAATAGGACACAACAATAGTGTTTCTGAAAAAGCTGCACTTTAAATATAAAACACACACATAAGTTGAAACTAGAAGTACAGAGAAAAGTTATTATCTAAGTAATAACTGCAAAGTAGCACTTAGCTAAATTAGATGCTGTGGCATAAAGTATTATCCAAGATAAAAGGAACATTTCATGTTTGTAAAAGGTTCAATTCAACAGAAAGTCATGACCATCACAATGTGCCTCTACCCAATAACTTTAAAATGCATAAAGAAAAAATGTAAAGAAATAAAGGAAGAAATAATTCTTATTTTTTTGTTATTTTGTCCATATTTAGTAATATAGATATAGGACTCGAACCATTAAATTGATTTAATGACCTATTAATGAGTCATGTTTCACAACTTGAAAAATTATAATTTGGCTACAATGAGTGTAGTGATTACATTAAGTCACTGAAATAACATTTATTAAAGCATGAAGTGTCTGTAGTTATTGAGTTATGTTAAGCTATTTTGATTGGCCACACTGTGAATAAAATTATTTAACTAGGTCTTATTTAATTAGAAAATTATCAATATCCTTGTTCTTAATATTGGTTCAACTATGAAGTAAGCATAATTTTCAGCGCACTGCTCAAAATGTGTTATCTTCTCCCTGTTCAATTAAATGATTTGTACATATAAAAACAGTTTCTTCAACGATTCTTGAGAAGTTGATGTTTATAATGATGTGTGTGCAAGGAAAGAGAATTAGAGTTATCCGTGAAAAGGTCTTGAGTAGAAAAAGTTCAAAAGAGAAAATAAGATAAACATACATAAATATATGACAAATTGTTAAAGAAAATAAAAAACACAAGAAATGTGATGATTTGTGTACATTGATTTTGTGACCTGAGATTTTGCTGAATTTATGCAACAATTCCAGGAGTCTTTTAGCTGAATCTTTGGGGTTTTCTACATATAAGATCATAAGATCAGCAAAAGCTATAGTTTAACCTCTTCTTTCTTCATTTGGATGCCCTTGATTTTCTGCTCTTGCCTAATTGTTTTGGTGAGAACTTCCAGCAATATGTTGAATTGGTGAAAGTGGACAACTCTGGCTGGTTTCAGTTCTCAACTCAGTAGCTTTCACGTACACCAACAACAGTCAAGTTGAAAATCAGTCAAAGACACAATACATTTCACAGCAGCAGCAAAGAAAATAAAACACCTGAGTGCATACTTACAGGAGGTGAAAACCTCATAGGAAAATTATGAACCGCCAAGGAAAGAAATTGCAGAGGATTAGACAGATGGGAAAATACACCATGCTGGTGGATTGGTAGAATCAATATTGTTAATACGTCTACACCAGTCAAGTGAGTTACAGATTCAGTGCAATTCCTATTAAAATACCAATGCCATTTTTCGGAGATCTAAAACAATTAGTTCTCTGCTTTGTATAGAACCAGAAAAGACCCAAATAGCCAAGGCATCCTCACACAACAAGAACAAAGCAGGAGGCTTATGAGTGTATATAATCTAAAAACGTAGAAGGCTAGAAAATAAGTTTGCTTATGAATTAAAATGAATGATGGGAATATTAAGTCAAAGTCTGCCAGACGCATCTGTTGAAACAGACTCAGGTACCCTCATCTTCCATCAGCAGAGCAAGGCCGACCATAGCAGGTGCGGCTTTATGATGTTTTTGTGTGTGTGGTAATGGTTACTGAAAGCATTTTTTTTTTTTTTTTTTTTTAGACAAAAGAACACCTTCCCTGGAAAATATATGTGTGAGATCTTGTATTTAAAATAAACAAGAGTGGAGCTATATTGTCGGTAGCAGTTGAGGGGCGCAAAGTCCTGAGAGGGGTCAGATTCCATATTGAGCCGTGTTCAATACTCAAGAGAGGAGGATTGTCCTCACTAGGTACAAAAACTAAAAAAAAAAAAAAGAAAGAAAAGAAAAAATAAAATTAAAATACAATTCAAAACAGACAATAATTCTAAGGGTCAAAGTGTCAATTCCCAATTGATGATTCTTATTTTCAAACATAATTTAAACAAATATTCTACCCCGGGCCGGACTGGCTTCTAGTGATGCCTTCTATAGGCAAAGAATATGTAGCAATGGTAACATTTATGATGTCCATACTGTTTCTAAAGAACAAAAAGAGATTGAACCAAAGCACATAATTGTGGGAAAGGTGCACAAGTTTGGTAACATTGACAGGAATTATAAACCAGAAGACAGAAGTTGTGAAGGATGGGGTCAGACACCAGCTGTCCTGATTATTATGATATCAGGACTAAAATTTTTTTTGTAAAAACTGGAAAATTTTAAAATAATACATTGAAATTATCTAATTCCTGCGGTCAGTTATTTTAGAAGGTAAGAAAAATAAGGAAAGAAATAGAAGCTTCATTTTATTATAAGAAGGGAAAGACAGCACATGTAAGATTTAAAGTCCACTATAAAGACATTTTCACAGAAACCATTTAAAGAACATATGTAAGTATTTCCAATAGCACAATCGTTTAATGGAGTTCCAAGGCAGAGAACAGACATGCAAGTAACAGCAGCGCACAGAAACACCTCCTCTCCACCCGCACAGGGTGAGCCTTTCCATAGCTCTGTCACAAGCTACCGTTTATTACACTCTCTTCCTAAGCGTTTCCACCTGCTCCCAGAGCTCAGATATCACTTCTGTGTTGTTAGTATCCACAAATAGACATTTTGATATGCTGCAGGGGTTGAAGTCAGCTAGGCAGGCAGACTGCAGGAGACCAAAGGCAAGATGGGTTTTGTTTGCATCACACTTACCGGCACCCACCTTGTTCAGAAACATCTACAGGTCAGTCTTTACCATGTGTTTCCCTGGTGGGTAGGTATGTTGCAACCAGGAACATCACTTCAATTTTGCTCACCTTGGGAACCAAGATTCTTAATGGGGCTGTGGGGTTGTGCCGACCTAATTCTAACCCAATTTGGGCACCAATGAGTGAGCCTCTTCATGGGATGAGAGCATATTCATCCTGATCAGGGGAAAGTTTAGGGGTTTATCTAAAATAAAACCCAAAATAAGCCCAGTGCATACAAGGCTCTCAGTTTACACGTAGCAGCTGGCCTGATGCTAAGGTGGGAGTTGGTCAGGCAGGAAGCCACTCCACTCTCCCACCCAGCAGACACGGAGCGGCCTGGGGGCTCTGTGCTTAAGTGTGTGTTTTCTTGTTGGAGACGGCAGCAGAAAGTTGAGGATCAGTAGCTGGCCATCATCAAAAAGCATTTGTGTCAGCTGTAAAATCCCTGCCAATGGGCTCTGTCCAATCCAATAAATATCAATTCCCCAGTTAACCTAAGTTTAAATTCCAGAACTCAAGATGAAATCGGAGGATGATGGGGCCAATGCCTGAATCCAAAGATGACGTCTTTTCAATGTCACCGCCCGATCCTGGTTCTCTCTCTACCCATCTATCCCCACGTGCCATGGGATCCAAAAGCCGTGCTCCCTTCCCAAAAAACACATTCTGAAATTCCTACGTTGTTTTATTAAAATGATATTGACTGTCACATAAAGAAGGCTTTTCATGTTATTATACAGGATTAAGTTCACGCATATATAACTAAATAAAATGAGTTGATTTTATCGCATTAACCCATGAATGAATTCTCATGAAGGAGAAGTAGAGAAAATAAACTATGTTAAATAAATTAGATTAAAAAGCAAGTTTTTTTCTTTGCAGCACACGAGAGTTATGGACATAGGTAAATGTTGCAAATTCACTAATAGCAATTTTATTCATTTTACTTCCTGGGTATAGGCCACATCTTGGTAAAATTTTAAAATGATTAATGTGTAATAAAAGGTACATTTAGCTACAATTTCCCATTTTCCCGATGTCTGGCAACTTTTGGGACACCTTGTATTCCCCGATGATTATTAAACTAGTCTCATATACTCCTCAGCAAACATGCCACAGAGTTTTAGCAATAGAATAAATGTAAGGAGGAAATGTTGTTGAAAAAGGGTTGAGATCCTATTTTGAAAATCCCTTCGCAGTGAAAATGCTCTTTTCAGTTAGAGCGAATGCTCATTTAGCGTGGCGTTGGCAGAATTGAATAAAACTAAGCCGGCACTGTTCCCGCTGTCTTGGGAATGCCTATCTGAAGCTGTTTATTATGCTTTTAGGGAAGATAAATGCGGAAATTATGACTGGCAGTTATATGTGAAATTTTATTCCTCCAAGAAATATGCAAGTTCAATTTCTGTAAGTTAAACTTACGGTGCCAACGTTATTTAGATTCACGTTGGAGTAGCAGTTACTGAGCGTCACTTACAGGCCAGCTCCGGTGCCGAGCCATTTACAATCATTTCATCATTAAAATATCCTGGGAAAAAGTCAAGGAGGTAAATATTATTATGTCCAGTTTATAGACGAGAAGACTGATATTTAAAGCATTTAATTAACTTTTCAAGAACAAATAGCTGTAAAAATAATAGATCCAGGATTTTTATTTCGAGGGTCTTGTGGCTTGAATTCTAAGGTGTCTGCTGCTATTGGTGCTGTTTTAATTCTTGTTTTTACTCTGCCTTTTTTAGCCCTGTCAGAAAGTCCGCCTGTCTTCCCAGCCCTCTGACATTCAGCCACCTGTCCCTGCTCCTCCAGCTCCTCCAAGCTGAACAGATTTGGGCTTTGTAAATAATGTTTCAAAACAGTCCCAAATGGGCCCGGTTTAGCTTCACGGCAGATGTTTCTGGTTCCAGGCTGAGCTGGTCATCAGGGCCGCCCATCCTCCGTGTGGTCCTGCTGCTGCTGATTTGGGAGAAGGACACCAAATTAATGACTTGCCTTTTAAAATCTCCTGTTGAAAATGTGCTCCCCGTGGTGGACAGAGGCTGGGTGGGCAGCAGGGTTAAGGAGTAGCAAGCAATGGACCCCCCTGTCCAGGCAGTTCCCTGCGCTCCACGTCCTCCCCACCTGGCCCGAAGTTGAGCTGCCGGGTGGGGGCTGAACTGGACGCAGCCTCCCTGGGGCTCAAGCTGCACCCACGGCTCAGAGGGCACTGACCCCGCTGGGCTCCTCTGGTCACTCTGACTACCCTAGGGGTGGGGCACACGTGTGTTGCAATTAATGTTGCAAATTCAGTAATAGCAATTTTATTCATTTTACTTCTCTGGGTAGAGGCCACATCTTGCTAAAATTTTAAAATTAATTCATTAATTAACAACAGTGCTGACGGGAGGTGCATTTGGGACTGGCGGAGGGGACAATGTTGGGTGCGGGTTCGTGTGAATTCTTCCCCTGCTTTAAGGCTCTCACTGCAGAATAAAATGCCAGTGTCACTTGCCCAACGTGACAAATAGTTCTTCATATCACACCGTGAGAATGCCTCAGCTTTAAAAATCTCTATTATTTCTGTATTACATCTTTTTTCTTCTGTACACAGATTTGTAACAAATTTAAAGATGGAGGCAAGAGAGTCTCTATCAGATGGAAATCAAAATAGCGTTATTTTTATCAAGTAAGACAGTTGGTAAATGACACTTGAGGCTTATGACAAAAGTCACTCATTGGCGCCCAAATTGGGTTAGGTGGACACAGCCCCACAGCGCTCGTTCAGAACAAGGTCTCCGATGTGGAGCAGGTGTCGAATGAATTCCTGCATCAGACACAAGTTTACCAAAAAAGAGTCAAACTTAGCTCTTTCCCAAAACACACCAATCGAATAAATTGATTACTTCTGAAAACATCAAAGTCTCTATCCCATTGTAGAATACTATCTTGATTTATTAAAATAAACCACTAGAATATTTAAAGTCTAGTAATGTGAAAATTGCACAGCTATCAAAAAATAAATTATGCAGAATATGTAACTCCTCTGAGAGTGCCTCTTACTCCCTGTCACTTTCTCTGTTTTAAAGAGTGAGTATAAAACCACATAATATGTGGATAAGTGTCAGTGCATGGAGGTATTGTCATCACAACCAAACCCACGATTTGGGTTCATTTCATATTGAAATTTACCAGCTAAGTATGAAGCTTTATTCTGTTCAATATATTTTCTCTGTGTGTGGAATTTAATTATAAAATCTGAAGAAATAGGTCTACAAATATTACAATTTACATCCCTAGGAGAAGTAAGAGTCTTCAATTTTTTTATAATGTCAGGTTACTTCACATTTAATGTGTTCTTACCAATAACTTATGGACGAAGAGCTGTGAAATGGAAACTAAGAAAGAGTAGGCTTAGTGCCTGTAGCACAGTGCTTACGGCACCAGCCACATACACAGAGAGTGGCAGGTTCTAACCTGGCCCGGGGCCAGCTAAACAACAACTGCAAAAATAAAATAAAAAAAAAAAAAAAATAGCCGGCATTGTGGTGGGCGCCTGTGGTCCCAGCTACTTGGGAGGCTGATGCAAGACAATTGCTTAAGCCCAAGAGTTTGAGGTTGCTTTGAGCTGTGATGCCATAGTACTCTACCAAGGGCAACATAGTAAGACTTCATCTCAAATAAATAAATAAATAAATAAATAAATAAATAAATAAATAAATAAATAAATATAAATAAAAGAGTAGAATTCTTTAGTGCCTTTGGCCCACATTTTTCACTGGCTTCTAACTTTAATCAGGGCTTTGAGTAACAGAGCTTACATAAGCAAAAGAAATTCATGACTTCTTAAGCACAGGAATATCCTCCCTGAACACTACCTTGGGAGTGTCTAACTTCCAGATAGAAGGTTATTTTATTTGCAAGAAGTGCCAGTGGTGTAGGAGTGTGTGTGTGTGTGGGGGGGAAGACAAGGTTCTAGGAATCTCATAAGAAGGTGTGTTCTGGGTAAGTTTTCTGCTCCGTGTTGCAGGTGTACAGCTCACATCTGTGTCAGGTTGAAGAGTTTATCTGAAATGAGCTTCTGAACCTTTCTGGGTTTCTAACATAGTTTTGGTAGCAAACACGTTTTCATTTGTCACAATCTGGAATGTAGAAATACCCTCTCCATGAACCAATGTCAAATGTGACAGTCAGGCTGGTATTAGCAAACATTTATTTCATTTTTTCTAGAAATCCATCAATCAAATAAATGAAAGTTAAGGGAGTTGATGGACTGTATCTGCGTTCCAGTGTGCTAATGGATTTTGACAATAAGGAATACTCACAAGTATGAGTCATTATCTTTCTCTCTCTCACACACACACAAATATTCTTTTTGTAAAGCAAGATTATTTAACTCTTTAAAGCTATAACCCAGTTACAACCTAAGAATAGGGGGAGGGGGAAAGGAAGAGGAGGGAGGGGGAAGATGGGTGGAGGGAGGGGGACCTGCAGTGCATCTTACAAGGGTATATGCAAAACTTAGTAAATGTGGAATGTAAATGTCTTGGCACGGTAACTAAGAAAATGCCAGGAAGGCTGTGTTAACCACTGTGATGAAAATGTGTCTATCAATGTACACAGCTATGATTTAATAAAAAAAAAAAAAAAAAAAAAAAAAACCTCTTTGGAGCCCATGTTTTTCTCCTTGCATTTTTGGATTATCCTTGTCCCTATAGTGAAAAGATGGGTGTTAGTTCATCGTAAAGTTATTTAGTGCTCAAATTACACATTATATTGAAAAATGTCAGTAAAGATTTCAAGTTATGAAAAATAAAACAAAACTGGGTATTGGAAAAATAGTTCTTAATTGTTAATCTCTTTTAAACTAATCCACAAACGCTTTCATTGTACACAGTATGATTTAGTCTATGGAGTTTCCGTATGTCCTTCTCACTTCTTCCAATCTTAACCACTTACACAACTATAGTAAATGTATCAAAACTAAAAAGTTAATACTGTCACAATAAACTACAAATTGTCTGTAAATCTTATCAGCTTTTGATGAATGCCCCCTTTTCTGTTACTACTCCCATCCACAATATAATGTTGCCATTTGTCCTTAGTCTCTCTAATCTGCGACAGTTTCTTAAATTTTTCTTGTTTTTTATGGTCTCTTCATTTTTGAATACTGGTTATGTATTTTAAAGAAAATGCTAAAATGGGTTTGTGTAATGTCTTCTCATGATTAGACTAGAGCAGGTGTCCTCAAACTGCAGCCTGCGGGCCACATGAAGCCGTGTGAATTGTATTTGTTCCCATTTTGTTTTTTACTTCAAAATAAGAAATGTGCAGTGTGCACAGGAATTTGTTCATAGCTTTTTTTTTTTAACTATAGTCCGGCCCTCCAGTGGTCTGAGGGACGGTGAATTGGCCCCCTGTTTAAAAAGTTGGAGGATGCCTGGACTGGAGGGTTGGGTTTGGGGAAATTCTGCCAAGGTGGGTTGCCGTTTTCATCACTTTCTATGAGGGAGTGCATAATAGTAACAGGAATTATTGCTGGTGGTATTAACCATGATCACCTGGTTAAGAGTAGTTAAGGGCACTGCTCTCCATTGTAGACAAGCCACTATTTCTATGAGCTATTGTCTGGGTATGAGTAACTAAGTCTGCCCTCTCCTTGTAAAGGAGGGAGAGCATGGAGATCTCAGGTAGGTACCCAGATGGTTTAACTTTTGCTATTAAGATAAATTGAATAAATTTTATTCAGTATTTTTGTGTCGATATGAATTCACATATATGTATGCTATTTTTTGAGTTGTTATACCATACTATTGCTAAGTACTCTTCCGTAAAATTTTTCAAGGTTTGGTCCATGAGAGGACTTTAGAATTCACCCCGATGTTCACACATCCCACATCCCACATCATCTGCTTGTCTGTGTATTTGACTGGTTGTTCTTATGCTTCAGAAGCATTTTGCATTGTCCTTGCCCCCCGCCCTAGATCATTTTAATGGACAATGATATTTGGAGTCACCATCTGGGCAGGGAGTGTGTTCATCAGCACTGTGGTGTCACTGACTCTCAGTCTTCTCAACTGGAGGAGTGAGAAAACAGATACATCTATATATATTGTATGCATACGGTGCATGCTGAGTGTGTGTACACCTGAGTGTTCACCTGTGCATGCTGAGTGTGTGCACACCTGAGTGTTCACCTGTGCATGCTGAGTGTGTGTGTGTGCACACCTGAGTGTTCACCTGTGCACGCTGAGTGTGTGCACACCTGAGTGTTCACCTGTGCACGCTGAGTGCTGTGAGTGCACACCTGAGTGTTCACCTGTGCACGCTGAGTGCTGTGTGTGCACACCTGTGTGTTCACCTGCATCTGTCTACAGCCCGCTACTGTCTGCAGTTCTGTTCATCCATCATGACCCGCCGTTTACCTATTCTACGTGCATGAAAACAGACACTGGTTCACGTGGTTGCTGTGCTCTCAGGGGCCTCTGGGAGACCATTCCAGTCTCCCTTTCCTCCCTTGCCTATGTCCACCTTCTGTGTTCTGTAATGTTCTTATAATGAACTTATAATGAACACCCTTCTGTGTTCTATAATGTATGTGCTTATTTGTTCAACCTTGGACACATATAAAGTAATTTCATAACTGTTAATCCATATTCCTATGTGAAAAAAATATGTATCTGTGTAGATACAAATAGAGGAGATTGGCAAGGTTGTTCTGTAAAGACCCACATATTAATTATAAATATTTAGAATTTGCAGGCCAAGAGGTCAGTAAAACCAAGCAACTGTTCTGGTCAAAGTGTGGGTATGTACATATGCATGTCAGACCTTCCTTCCTTGCTGGTCACATAAAAAAGGTGACGGTCAGGCTTTACTCCTGGGTTACTTTGCCAACCTCTAACGTGGATTATAGTATTTTATCTCTAATTCTTCTGTGCCCTTTCAAAATGTGATTTTCCATAGTTATTTAGATCAGCTTTTACCTCATGCCTTTCAGTAAAATTATATTATACATTTCTTTAATGTAATTTTAATGAACCAAATTAGATTCTCTAGTTTAACTTTGCACTACAAGCTTATGATCAATATCATAAGATCAATCTTTTTTATGTTTTATGTTTGTTATTTTATAACTCCTTTACTGATGTAACATGTAATTCACTACATCCAAAAAGGAGAAAAAGTAGAATATTTACTTATATGATGCAAGGTGACCTGATAAAGAATGAAAATGGTTATCAATCAAAAACTTGCTGAAGGAACTTTCAAAAAACTTAGCTCTTTAATAATCCATAATTTCTTTACACCAAGCCCTAAGGAAAGCTAAATTGAGAGACAGGTTCTGGAGCGCTCTGAACTGTGGAATCTTCATCCTGAATCTTAACTCTACAGTTCTCTATAGAGGTTTTTGTATCAATATGAAACCATTTGGGAGTAAATCTATCTTATAGTGAAGTGGACATTTAAGAGAAATGTTTGCTAGTTTAAATCTGTGCTTCTCACAACTGAGGTCATAATAAAAATATTGCCTCTCAATAAAACTGCCCTTGTACATAGAGTACAGGTGGAATTATACTATTGTTGTTCTTCTGTGACTGATTGACTTCACATAGCATAATTTTTTTTTCCAAATTCTAAAAGAGTCAAACTCGTAGAAGCAGAAAATACAAGTGCAATGGTCATTGCTGAGCTGGAAGACAGGGAAAATGAAAAGGTGCCGTAGCACTAGTGCAAAGTTTCATTTCTGTAGAATGAACAAATTCTAGATATCTGCTGTATAACATTAAGCCCACAGTCAATGGTGCAGCTTTGCACACTCAAAGAATCATTGAGAGGATAGGTCCCGAGTCAATGTTCTTACAATAAAAACAATGTTTTTTTAATTAAAAATAAACCAATACTACTATAGTGTTGTAAATGATCATTTTGGGGAAAAAAGTATGCTTTAGTTTATCCACATGCCTGCATCAGGAAAAAAGCAGCAGGAGAAATTTTAACATTACGAAAAATTGCCATTTTACATCATGGAGGCAGACAGAATTCTAAGAGAACCTTAAAGATTTTCTATCCCTGGTATATTTTCCATGTATAATCACAGCAGTATGACCAATTGCACTGTTATGATTGAGCTACATCTTGTGGCACAGTTTACTTTTAGACAGAAAGATTAATCTCGGGGGGCATCTGTGGCTCAAAGAAGTAGGGCGCTGGCCCTATATACTGGAGGTGGTGGGTTCAAACCCAGCCCCAGCCAAAAAAAAAGAAAAAAAGAAAGAAAGATTAATCTCATGAGCAGCAGTGGAGGAAGTCAGAGATGGTTTGATGGCCAGTTACTGGCTTAACGAATGAGCGGACCAGGCAGTGAGGAAAGGGGGCCTCTGTCCCAGGACCACGTGGAACTGAATTCTGCTGACACCAAAAATAAACGTGGAATTGGAATTTCCCCAGAGACTCCACACAAGGGCTCAGCCCAGTGTAGCAGCCCTATAGCCTATGGCTAGGAGGAGTGAGAGTTTTAAGAAATACCTGTCTAGCTCAATAATGAAACACCTTGGTGGAAAGGACATGGAGAGGGATTCAGCTCTCCTAACAAGCATGGGAGCTCGCAAGATGAGAGCAGTGGTGAATTGGCAGTCTCTGCACCTGTGCTGTTGAGAGGCACGAGATCAGCCTTATCTGAGGCTGGAGGAGAAGGCAGTCAGGATCAGGCGCATTCTATGACAGACCTGCTTACTCTGACTCTGTCTCCTCTCCTGCCTGCAGAACGCCAGCATGGCGTCTCTCTGCTGAAGATTACCAAGCTCTGCTAAAGACTAAGATCGATCTATTCTAAGAAGACTGCTTTACTCTCTCTAAGACACACTGTCTCTCTTTCTCCAGCTAAAGTGGACAGCCCTCAGGCACCTAAGAGAAATTGTTTCTGAGCAAGGTAGCTTAGCGGTCCGCATCCCTCATCCGGAACCTAATTAAGCCAGACCTGAGACCTGGCCAGTCCTGGGCCCTGACAAGTGGTGTCAGGAGTGAGATGTGACAGCCCACGTGACGTGCTGAGTTCAGCCTCATGATACTCCTCTGAGAAAAGAACCCCATGTGCTGGAATTCCAGCCTACAAATTCCAATCTACAATTCCAGCCTCTTAGCTAATAAATGAGTCTTATCTTCCATCCCCTTGTGTGACTTTGCTTGTTTACATGGTATAAAATAAATCCCAAGGTAATCCCCTAAGATAAATTGCCAATTATGCTGACAATCATAGTATATGATATATGTTAGAAACCTATTGTTTCATATTGTAGAAAATGGGTAAGTCTCAAAATCTGAATGTGAGTTGATTTACCCAAGTATGCATATAATATAATTGGAAAGACCACAGGGCTTTATAGCCTTGAAGTATGTTGTGTTTTTCATATGAGGAAACATTTGCCATGGCACATTCACTTTACAGCTTTTCAGAAAGTAATTTTAGTGCTAAAATTTATTGAACATGATTTCAAATAATTTATAATTCTCTCAGTTTCAGAGGTAGGTATTGAAAGGGTTTGTTTAAAGTTCTTTTTCTATAAACTCATTGAGTTTAAATAATTAAAATCATTCATGCGGTAGCTACAAGTCAGTGCTATTATAAAGTGTTTTAATATAAATATAAATATCTGAGCACCTACTTAACCATGCACATAACCTCTAGTGATCATTCTCGGTCATGTATTAAATTTGGTGTCATAAGAAGCAACAGGTAAAACTCATTTAAAAAATTCTAACCTTTTCTGTCAAAACTTGATTCTATATTCCTCTTCGGTGGAAGTAATTATCTAACCTGAAGGTAAGGGAATTTGGAAACCAAGTGGGATGGAGAGACACATGTTATGCCACAAAATCGTAATGCCATAACCACACGCTCCCTTGTGAGTATTTAGCTAATTACCAAGTATTTTCATGCAATCTCGATTTAAAAACCACAAATACTCACCAGAGGCTTATGTGGCAGCCTGGAGATCGTTTCTACAGGAGCCTGTGGTATGCCGTTTCACATCTTCCCTTAGGACATGGTTTTGCTAATCCTGCATCCAGAGATATGATATGCTTTCTCCTCCCCCGAGTCTGGGCTCCCTGGGGCTGCTGTGACTAATCGAATGTGGCGGAAGTGATGTTCCGAGCATCTGGCAGCTTATGTTTTGTGTTCTAGTTGAATTTATCCATTGCCTGAGTCCTGACCAGCAGGAGACCACGTCCCTCACACAAGGTGAGGCAAGATTCCTGTGGAAATGAGGTGGGAGGTATGGTCAGACCATAGCTATGCCAGATCTTCTATTCCTGGAGATTGCCGAATCCTCTGAAAAAATAATTTTTAAAAAGTGTCCTTAACAGTAAGAGTGTAATATAATTAATTTTCCTATTACAGATGTAATTATTTGAGTAATCAATGAATGTATTAGTCACCATTCACAATGACTGAATGTATTAGTCACATTCAGTAGTTGTTGGGCTCCTATAGAGACGGGCATGGTGCTACAATAGTTTGTAGATGTATCATCTGGAAGGGAAGAACGGCATGAAGCAGACAACTTCAAATGAATAATTGAATAATACTTACCAATGTGGCTCTGTGAAAGGAATTCTGCACATTCCTCCATTAGGACTCCAGGGATAGAGTCTCGCTTTTTGGTCCAGGGCAAACTGCAGAAAGAGGATGACAGACTGTGTGTCCCAGAGTAATCAACACATTGAATCCCACAAAGGCATAAACAGTTAACAATGGAAATAGTCTCTCCCGAGCTTCTCGAGAGTGTAGATTCCTGTTATATTTTAAATGTTTATCCAAATTCTTCATTGTGCTCCAATGATTTTAATAAAATACGCATTTTTATTATACTTAAGAAAGGGAGGGCAAAAGTACAGGACCTCATGTTTTTGGGGTTTTTTAAGGGAGAAATTTTCCCTACTGTCTAATTGAGCAGCATGTTGCTACAGAATCTTGCTAATCAATTTAGGAGGAAAATGGGACAACTGACAAGAACTAACTGTATTGGTTTTATCATTTAACAAATTTGTCTTCTGTTTTAGTGACATCATAATTCAGGATAACAAACACATAAATATACAGAAATATAAATGAAGACTGTTTTTTAAAAAATTATGAGTTAAGAGGAACAAGTAATTGAGCTGACATGTGTAGAATGATGGCAAAAAGTAGAATCTTTTTCATATTTTAAAACAAATTTCATATTTTTAAAATTTTAAAACTGATACCCATTTTGATAAGTAGATTCTCTTAGTGTGAGTTTAATCAATCATGTCATGCTGGTTTCATGAACCAACCATTTGTCTGTTTCTGAACATCTTAAGATGTAGCCAAGACACAATTTCCAAGAAGAATTATACCTAAATAGGCACTTTGCTTTGTTATAAACATTATAAAAATCAATCAGCTGTGTGAGTTTATAGTATTTTATTTCTATTGCAGAAAAAAAAGTTATGAGAAGGAAACACAACAGTATTAAACAATTACTCCAAAGGACATTGTACCATTTATTGGTGAATGATTCACGTATTAGAAATGAATGCCTGTGCAGTTTTTCTTTCCTGGGACATCATTTTTATAGACTCCTGTAAAGGACAAAACTAGGAAAGATGAACATGTGAACCTGGGTGTGCCCAACTATGTCTGTCTGTCTATTTTTCTGTCTATCTATCACATAAATCTTAAGCAAAACCTGAGCTCCTCTTTGTATGTTCAGTTCTAATCCAGCACCACATGGTGTATTCAAACTTTTCCCCTTTGCCTGTACGAAACTTCCGACTGTGACGAACTTAGCTTCCACTTCACTAATTCTTTCACAATAAATAATTATAAGAGTTTCAGAATTTTTAATCTGTACTCACGGGAAACAGCTTCATGAATCAGAGTACAGGGCACATGCATCGTTCCCTTAAACTTTATGCAGTCTGATCATTTCCATCCATTAGCAAGTTTACTAAGGCGAACATCTCTCTCTCCCCCTGTTCAGTGAGGGTGAATGAAAAGTTACCTAATGATGCCGTACCACTATCTATATCCCATCCCAGAATTACCAGATCTCCTTTTTTTTGTTGCTTGATTTTTACTTTTATACATTAAGTTTAATAATTTGTTCATTAGGATCTTCAGGTTTTGAAAACTGCAGGGTCAACACGTCACCATTGCAGTTCACAAATGATGTTTTCCCTTTGCGTCACATGGACAACTCTCCTCCTGAAATCCCCAACTCCAACATCACTGACTTTTTTCTATACATCCTTTAGTTTTACCTGTTCTGAATGTCACATGACCAGAATTATACATTATGGAACTTACTCAGAGCAACTTCTTTCACTTAGAAGTATGCATTTAAGATTCACGTATGTTTAATTTTTACATTATAGTTTATTTATTTCTGTTGATAGATCATAGCCCACTGTATAAATGTGTTACAGACGTGTAGCTCCTCTCCTGCAGAACTTTGTAGCTATTTCCAGGGTGTGGTGATTAGAAAGCTGCTTTAAACATTCTCACAAAGGTTTTGTATAAACATAAGTTTTAAAATCAGTTAGATATACTTGCATATAGTTGCTTTTTCAGTATTTTTATGTCCTTTTGGTGCCAGAGTAATGCTTGCCAAATAAAATTATTGGGCAAGTTTTCCCTCTCTTATTTTCTGGAAAAGATTGCATAGAAAGTATTCTATCTTATTTAAATTTTATAAATCCATCTGGATGAGAGTTTTCTTCTATGGAGGTTTAAGTCTACTGGTATGTTTTTTAATAGATGTAAGGCTATTTATTCTTTGTTTCTTCTTACAACTTTTGGTAGAATGTGTCTTTTAAGTAATTGGTCCATTTTATTCAACTTACCAAATTTAGGGACAAGAAGTTAATCATAGTATCCACCTAATAGCCTTTTAAAGTTCATGATACGCATAGTGACAGACGCTGTTTCCCTCCTGAAACTGGCTGCTTGAATCTTCTTTTTTCTTGGCTAACCAGGCTTGAGGTTCATTATTCTTGTTTAGCTATTTTTTTTTTTTCTTTTTACTGCAGTAAAATTACTTTCTCCTTTTTATATAGCTTCCTAAGGCTGATGCCAAGGGCATTAATATTGTATCTTTCTTGTTTTCCCATACGTGCATTTAAATAGACACATTTTGATTTCAGTGGACCTCACGCACTTTCAGAAGTTGTATTTTTATTCTGATTTAATATAAAACATTTAAAATCTTTCCTGAGCCTCATTGATCCATAGCTTATTCTGTCATGTGTTGTGTCATGTACAAGTATTTAGGGATTTTGCAACTAATTTTATTATTGATTTCTACTCAAGTCTATTGTGATCTGAGAATATACTTTGTATTACTCTTCTGCTTTAACAATTTTTTATCGTATATACTCGAGTATAAGCTGAGTTTTTTCGGCACAAAATTTGTGCCGAAAAACCTGAACTTGGCTTATACTCGGGTCATACAGGTTATTTGATTCGGTATGCGCACCTAATCAAATGCACGTAGTCTCCAGTCGTTTTCTGCCGTCTGCTTGAGGGGGCGGTGCTTTAGCTCAGTTTTAAAGTTGTTGTTGCTAGTTTACAGTTTTTCTTTAGCAATAAATATTGAAAAGCATTTAACCTACTGATTCCTCAATTATTGTAATTGCTTTGGGTATATATTTTTATTTTTGAAATTTACCACTGGCTGCTGCGTTTTCCGCCTCAGCTTATACTCGAGTCACTAAGTTTTCCCAGTTTTTAGGGTAAAATTAAGGGGGTCGGCTTATACTCGAGTATGTGCGGTAAATGGACAATAGGCAAAGGAAAAAACACTCAACATCATTCACAATCAGGAAAATGTGAAGGAAAGCTACAAGGAGATAATCATACCAGTTAGAATAGCTGTTATCAAAAAGACAAGAGATAACTGTTCACTAGGAGGTAGAGAAAAAGGAACCCTGTATACTGTTGGTAGAATATAAATTAATGCAGCCATTATTAAAAACAGTATGGACATTCCTCAAAAAATTAAAAAGAGAAGTACCGTATGATCCTGAGATCCTACTTCTGGGTATACATCCAAAGAAAATGAAATCAGAATGTCAAAGAGGTATCTACGCTCCCATATTTACTGCAACATTATTTACAAAAGCCAAGTTATAGTATCAAACTAAATGTCCAGTACTTGGCCTTGATGAAGAAGGAAATCAACATAGATGAGCCTAGAGTACATTAAGCCAGGTGAAATTAACCAGGCACAGAAAGACATGAGACTGCTTGCTTTCACTTAGATTATGGAATCTAAAAAAGTTGGAAGAGAATAGAATATTGATTGCTAGATCCTTGGAGGAAGAGGTGGAGAGAACAGAAGGATGTTGGGGGAGGGAAAGGAAGGATGTTGGTTAAGGGTACAAAATTTCAATTAGACTGCAGAAATAAGTTCTAGAGATTGTATATCTTGGTGACTATAGTTAATGATGTATTATGTACTTGAAAACTCTCAAATGTTCTCACAATAAAAACAAGTACATGAAGTGATGGATATGTTAATTAACTTGATTTAATCATTTCACACTGTATACATTCATCAAAATGTCATGTTGTATATACTGTAAACATACCCAATTTTTTTCAATTATATCTCAATAAAGCTGGAGAAAAAGGCAAAAATTTAAAAATGATAATAATAACCTGCCCACAGTATACAAAGGGTTAGCAAAGGTGATTCATGATACAAATGTTTCTGTTATATGAATTTAGATTTGAAGAGACTCTCTTAAAATTGATTTCTAATTTTATTCTACTGTGATCTGAAAAGATATATGCTATGATTTTGATTTTTCTGAATTTGCTTAGACTTGCTTTGTGGACTAAGATATGATCAATCTTGGAAAATGTCCCATAGGCTGATGAGATGAATGTATATTCTGCAGTTTTTAAGTAGAGTATTCTATAAATGTCTACTGGGTTCATATATTCTAGAATTTCATTTAAGTCCAGTATTTGTTGATTTCCTGCTTTAGATGATCTATCTTGTTCCTACCAGTTGGGTGTTAGAAGTCCCCAACAATTATGATACTGTTTATTTCTTTGCTTAGCTCTAGGGCAGCAGTTCTCAACCTGTGGGTTGCCGACCCCTTTTTAACAATGAAAATACATTGTGGCATTAGGAAGGTTGAGAACCACTGCTCTAGTGGAGTTTGCTTTATGAATCTGGGAGCTCCTGTGTTAGGTGCATATATATATTTATAACTGTTATCTCTTCCTGCTGCATTCCCCCTTTTTAACATTAATAATGATCTTGTTAGTCTTTTTTTTTTTTTTTTTTTTTTACCATCACTAAAGTTAATTTTATCTGATATGAGAATCAGCTATACCAGCTCACTTTTGGCTTCCATTTGCTCAAAATATTTTTTCCATCCCTTTACCTTGCATATGTGTTCATCTTTGCAAGTTAGATGGGTTTCTTGGTAACAAAATATATTTGGGCAATAATTTTTCATCCATTCAGCCAATCCATGCCTTTAAATTGGAGCATTAAGACCATTCATGTTCCGTGTTAGCACTGATGCATTGGATACTGTTCTGTTTATGATGTTGAATAATGTCTTTTTGTTTTGTTTTCCCTTTTGTGTTATTGTTTTATAAGAACTGTGCACTTTAATTTGGAGGTTTTATACTGGTGGGTATCTATTATGCTGTTTCATGTATAGTGCATTATTAAGCATTTCCTGTAAGACCCGTCTAGTAGTGACAAATTCCACTAGTGTTTGCTGGTCCGGAAAAGTCTTTATTTCTCCATCATTTATGCAACTTAGTCTTGCAGGATACAAAATTCTTCCATTTGAGACAAAAAATAGTGTTCCAATCTGTTTGGGCTTGTAAGGTCTCTGCTGAGAAGTCTGCTGTTAGCCTAATGGGTTTTCTTTTGTAGGTTACTTTTTGCTTTGACCTTAAAGCTTGTAAATTGTAGTCTTCATTTTGACCTTGGTCAAATAATGACTATATGTCTTGGAGATGTCCTATTTGCTATGAATCTTCCCAGCATTGATGACCATCTTACATGTGAATATCTAAATCTCTAGTAATACCAGATAAGTTTTCTTCAATAATTTCCTTGACAAGTTTTTCATGCTTTTTGCTTTTTTCTTCTCCCTCAAGGATACCAATAATTTCTATGTTGGCTTGCTTTTCCTAGTCCCATATTTCTGAGTGATTGTTCATTCTACTTTATTCTTTTCCTGCATCTGTGACTGACTTGGTTAATTTAAAAAGCCTTGTCATCAAGCTCTGAGATCCTTTCTTCTGCTCCATCAAACCTGCTGTGGAAGCTTTCTGTTGTATTCTGAAGTTCACTAAGCAACTCAATTCTTTAAATTCTATTATAACCTTTCCTACGTCGGCTAGCTCTTAAGTGACTTTTTTCTTCTTTATTCATGTCCTGAAATTTTTTTTTTTTTTTTTTTTTACCTTCTTTATGTTGGCTTTCAACTTTCTTCTTAATTCCATTCATCTCATTTGCCATCCACATTCTGAATTCCATTTCTGACTTTTTAACAATTTCTTCTTGGTTGGGGTCCACTGCTGTACATCTGTTGTGATCCTTTGGGAGTGTCAAATTAGCTCAGTTTTTCACATTGCCAAAGTTCTTTGCTGTTTTCTTCTCATCTGAAACCTCTTCTTCAGTTCAAGGCAGATAGATTTGCAATGCACCTGTTCTTTACTGGGAACTCTCCTTCCAATGTTGGCAAGTGGCTCTCCCCATCCCCATATCTCCTTCATTTTGAATGTCTTCCATTGCCTCTCTGATGATTCACAAGGCTCTCTCCATTGCGTCAATCCACATAGGTGGGCATCTACTCGCAACTTTTGATCCTCTCCTTGAGAGTGGCATGTGCTGAGTACTTCTAGTCCACCACCTCAGCCCCTTTCTCCTAATACATGAGTTTTAAATGAACTTCTCCAACTCAAAAGTAGATTTTAATGAAAAATTCCACATATCCACTTATCTACATATTATTATTATGAAACCATACAATAGACTGACAACATAGTAGTTCATGGGGATGCTAAAGAAAGCCATTAACCATAATCACAGATGATACATAAATGCAGTCCCTATTATCCACCAGGGAAAGTAAATTCTAAGTTAATTTTAAATCACTTTCTTCAAATAATTGAGTTACAGATCACTAAACTAAAAATGAAACTGCAGGGTAATGTTTGAGCGCTCTAAAGGGAAATTATAGGACTGCAATCTTGAAAACCATTAAAATATCTACTTTTTAATAAATGACATATTGTTTAGCTTCCCTATTTTAATTTCCAAAAGATGTACTTCTCTTTTGATTTAATGTGTGACATATTGTAGCAATGAAAAGAATAGTAGATTTGATTTATATAATACACACACATAAAAACAGATGAAAAGAAGTGTCTTTGATGCTAAGGATGGAAATTATTTTTCTCTAGGATCCCTCATACTTTTAAACAGTATGCATACTGATGAAAAACTCTCCACAATTTCCACCCACATAGGGACTTGTGTGGATTTGCATGGATATATCAGAAATTATGTAAATGCTCTTAATTTGCCTATACCTTTATTCAGCTTTTTCACTGATTTAAATAGAAAAGGAATGTAAATTCCTCAGCACAAATTTTCTTTCCAGTCATTTCTTTTTTTTTTTTTTTTCATTTTTCTTAAGAGACAAGAGTATGTCTCACTATATTGACCATACTAGAGTGCTGGAGTGTAGTGGTCATTCACAGGTGTTCTCATAACATATTACAGCCTCAAAATCTCTGGCTCAAGGAATCTTCTTGCCTCAGCCTCCAGAGTAGCTAGACAAAAGGTACATAGTACTGTGCCCAGCTAGCATAAATTTTCTATTATATGGACTGGTACCCCCAAAAGTAGAATATTCTTTATACATATGCTCATATATCTGAACTAATCTACATATTTAATAAAATAATAAATGGAATGATTCCTACTACTTTTCTAACAGTTACTTCCCTGGCATCTATGTTTCAGATACGAAATGCAATATTGTTTGAAGCTGTAGATTTGACATATGCAGTTAGTTATCAAACCTTCATGAATACATAAAATAAGTAAGCTACTTCAAAGTGACCATTGTGCAAGGAAGTTTGTGTCATCCACTTTCTTACTACCAAAAGCAAAAAATTTTTCCTTTCATTGCTATCGTATATTCCTTTCCTTAAAAGACTACAAACATATTCAAGTTTTGATCAGGTATACACAGGAAATAGAAAGAAATACCAATGAATGAAAAAGATAACTGATCAGGTATACACAGGAAATAGAAAGAAACACCAATGAATGAAAAAGATAAGTAGCACACCTTACACTGGTTTTGAACAAGGGTGGGTAACCTATGGCATTAAGGCCATATGGGACTTTCTAGATCTTTAAATAAATGTGGTCTTTTAACTGAATCCATGTTTTATAAAATAAATCCTTTTATTTTTATTAATACATGTTTTTATATTTATATTTTATTTTTAAAATGAATGTTTTTAAAATAAGTTTGAACAAAACAATCCTTCCAGATTGACCAGCATAATTAGAACATTAGTAAGCCATAGGGATAAATTGATGGCTGCTACCCTCATGATATAGCTCTAACTTCCCCCACCAGACGGGCACTCTACTACCACAGGAGGCTGGAAGGCAAAAGTTTATGGGGGGTGGGATGGGGGTCAAGTATGCCAGTCCGTTATCAGCTTTTGACAATGATACACTGTGTTTCTGTTTGAAGTGGAATAGTTCCACAGCTCAACAGTAATTTTTAATTCTGTCCGCTTAATAGACCATCATGTCAAAGAAGATCAAGAAAACGCTTAAGGAAGAAAACAGATTTTTTCATGAGGATTGGGAATTGTAATATAATCTTGTTTTTGTTAAAAATGAAATAATTTGCTTGCTCTGAGATACTGAAATGCTAACGCTAAAGAAATTCAATGTTCATCAGCATTATAAATCACTAATATTCTAAATTAGAGGGAGAGGCACAGAAGATTGTATTGCATAAATTAAAAGATGAAAAGCAAAAATAAAGACAATTCAAGTATAAATAAGACTCAAAAATAATGCCACTGAAGCAACTTATAAAGTAGCTTATATACTCAGGGGAAAGAGGAAGCCATTCAGTAACAATTACAAAGAACGCACTGCAAAAGTTGTAGGATCCTTAGACCCCAATAACATTTTAAAATACAAATAGCTGCTTCTGTGAAGGAGAACTATAATTGATCAGCAGCATGAATTATCCTTCACCTTAACTTCATGCAACACTTCAACAGGAAAATACATATTATTCAACCACTTTGGATGAATCAACTGATACTACTGACTCAGCACAGGTTTTATACTTCGTTCAGGTCATAACAGAAGATTTTCTTTACTATAAAGAGTTACTCACTTTGAGCACTCTTGCAAACAGAAAACAAGGAATAGATACCTTCAATAACTTTCAAGATAAATATGAAGTTGGACTAAATTTGGTAAATTTAGTGAATAAATGTATAAATGGTGAACCTTCCATGACAGGAAAACAGGAAGGGTTTATTGTGCAGATAATAAAAGTATTAACAGAAGCAGATGCTCTCTTTCATGATATCTTCCATCAGCAAAAATCTCTGTGCTAAACCTACTATTTTAAGTGACACTTCCCAACAAGTTGTAAGTATTATTAACATCTTATGGCAAACTAAAGTTGGAACATTGAGGTAGTCAGTATAGGTCTGTCATATTATTCTACAGAGCGTAGTTGGCTATCACAGAAACAAATGGTAGCTAAAATTTTATCTTTGCAAAAACAGATAATGACGTTTTATGAAGAACAAAATCAGCATTGTGAATTATTGAAAGATTCCTATAGAAATACAACATTTTTGTATGATATCTTGTCAAATCAAAATAATTTGAGTATTTCTTTAAAAGGTAAAACTATATATTATATGTGACAAAAATTCCAAGTATTTTGAAAAAAGCTATTTTTTCAAAACACTTCTTCAAAAGGAAATGTCAGATGAACATTTTCCCCAGTTAGCAAAGATGATAAACAGAAAGATATATGCAAATCATCTGAAGAATACCTGGCTGTTATAGATCTATTAATTGAAGAATTTAATAAAAGTTTTACTAACTTTAAGAAACATGACACTGCACTCAAATTAATATTTCAACCTCACCTAGTTGATATCTCCAAGGCCCCTAAAGAACAACAAACAGAATTGATTGAGTTCTCTGTAAATGACATAAAGTCACTGTCTTATGCTAAGAAAGATCCAATTGAAATGTAGAAAAATGTAGAAGAATACCCACACCTTCAGCAACATACCCCCAAAATACTTCCTTGCTTTTCAACTACATGGATCCATATTCTCCACATAACCCAAATTAAGACGCCCTTTGTCATCAGTCACAGATGACAGATACCCTCCTAGAGATTACTGGAACTGTGGACTTCCACACTGCAATCAAATATTCAAATGTTTTCCAACAAAAAGCTGACACAAGGTCATTACAAGGTTAGTTAACTTTAAAATTAGTAAGTAGTTTTCATTTTCTAAAAGGATTAAGTACACAGTAGTTAGATTTTTTACAAAATAATGTACATTTTTAGGTACATCTAGTTGAGGTTTCTTGAATGTGACCTTATTTGATTATAGCTTAATGAATGTGGCCTCCCAATATGTAAAGGTTCCTCACCCCTGGGTTAGAAGCACATTTTAGTCACACTCAAGAACAAGACATTATATTGTAGATTCCTATCATCAAGTCTCCCTTAATTGAAGGAGAAATGTCTGCCTTACTAGAAAAAGTTCAGGAAATACTTGAACTGCAGGATAAATACAATGACTGATCTATGAATCTGTTCCTTTTTTTTCCACAGGAAAAGAGACATGCTCAGTCAATTGAAAGTAATGAGAGCTAAATATACACGTGGATAAAAGTAAAAATGTTAATTTCCAATTTCACTTTAAACTTCTTCAGATTTCACAAAATAAGATGAATAGAACACTACAACACTTATCAATTATCTCAATAAATGTCAATGGCTTGAATTCCCCACTAAAAAGGCATAGATTGGCTAATTAGATTAAAAGCACAAGCCATCTATTTGCTGTCTGCAGGAAACACACCTCACGTCAAAAGACAAATTAAAACTCAGAGTTAAGGGTTGGAAGTCAATTTTTCAGGCAAACGGAATTCAGAAGAAAACAGGGGTTGCAATCTTATTTTCAGATATATGTTCATTTAAAGCAATTAAAGTCAAAAAAGACAATGATGGTCACTTCATATTGGTCAAGGGAAAAATACAACAGGAAGACATTTCAATTCTAAATATTTATGCACCCAAGTTAAATGCTCCCAGATTCTTGAAACAGACCTTACTTAGTCTACGCAATATGATATCCTGTAACACCATGCTAACAGGGGACTTTAACACTCCTGTCTCTGAGCTGGACAGAGCCTCTAAACAGAAAATAAACAAATATATAAAAGATTTAAATGAGACCCTAGAATAACTGTGCTTGATAGACATATATAGAACCCTTCATCCCAAAGATAAAGAATATACATTCTTCTCATCGTCCCATGGAACATTCTCCAAAATTGATCATAATCTAGGACACAAAACAAACCTCAACAGAATCAAAAGAACTGAAATTTTACCTTGCATCTTCTCAGACCACAACGCACTAAAAGTGGAATGCAACTCCAACAAAAACGTTCAACCTCACACAAAGGCATATAAGTTAAATAACCTTATGCTGAATGACAGTTGGGTACAGGAAAAAGTAAACTTCTTCAGATCAAGTACAAAGCTAAAGGGTCAATATCAGAGTAATCTATGAAAATATAAAAGACTGTTCAACATAATGGTCTTGTTAGCTATAAGCAGCTCCAAATTAAACAAGCAAAAAACAAACAAACAAAAAAACAAACAAACAGTTAAATCAGGCCAGAAATGGTAGCTCACACGTGTAATCCTAACACTTTGGGAGGCCAAGGTGGGTGGACTGCCTGAGCTCAGGAGTTCCAAACCAGCCTGAGAAAGAGCAAGACCTCATCTCTAAAAATAGAAAAGAACAAGACCTCATCTCTGAAAATAGAAAAACTAGCCAGTTGAGCATTATGGCAAGTGCCGATAGTCCCAGGTACTTGGAAGGCTGCGGTAAGAGGATCTCTTGAGCCCAAGAGTTTGAGGTTGCTATGAACTATGATGATACCACAGCACTCTACTACGCAGGGCAACAGCTGGAGACTCTGTCTCAAAATAAATAAATAAATTAATTAATTAATTAAATTAAAAGGCAGTTAAATCTTCAATTCTCAGTATTCGTATCAGCTAAATAACAGATCAAAATAACCCACCAATTTGAAGATAAAACCAAAGTTCACTTCTTTTTTTTCCAACAAGATGCTATAGCTAATACACCATATTTGGAAAAACTATAAATTTTTTAATCTCCTCCTCCGCAAAATACAGACTGCATCTTTCTCACAGCTTACTGAAGAAATAGCCAAAAATTGGCAGCAGGCACTAATGTATTCATAATCATTGAAAAACAGTGAGAAAGCCAATCTTTGTAGATGGGAGAAATGATTTAGACAGTAGAGCAAACAATACAAAATAGATATGACTCAAAAGCTCTATCACCAATTTAGCAACAGCAGCAGAAAATAATTAACAATAAATCTCTATATTTACATGGAAACAGATGTTATTTATAAATACATTTTAAGAAAACAGAACAGAAACACTATTCCCTTTATTCAAATAAGAAATCTACATTTTTATTTCGCTTTTTTAACAGATTTGTTCCTTAAAAAACTAGCATTTCAAAATGTACTTTGGCTCACACATACACACAAAAGCCACTTAAAATAAAAGGAATGATATTTCTCCAAAGGTCAGAGGATAAAATAGCATGAAAGCCATAATTTGATTATTCACCAGAAGCAATTATCCTTATCTATAAAGACAGATGAAGATAGCCCCTTTTTATTACACCTTCCCTGGGCAAGGGGAAAAAAAGCATGGAAAGCTGTCCAGAATTTTACAACAAAGAATATGAGCAAAAAGTACTGGCATGTATCTCTCAATAAAAACAGAGTATTTCCAAAATTAATCTTAACTTTCTGTTAAAATTTAGTTGAGTTGAGAAATGTTTACCAAGAAGCATCAAAGATCGATTTAAGATACAAGTAGTGATTTCATATAGGTAAGTGTTTATTAGAACATTTGCAGGTATTTTTAATTACTGTATTATATTACATAGATAAATATAGATGTGTAATTAGTATAATTTTCCACACACACAAACATAAAAGCCCAAGGTCGTACCCCTATAGGCACCTCCTATGTTAGTATAACAACCTTAACGTCCTCACTTAGGTAACTAACGATGGCACTCACAGTCTTCATGGCTCCATGTGTCCTGCGGCAAGCAGCATTCTAAGATGGCGGACCAACCCCACAGTGGGTGCACCCTGCCTACTCCCTTCCCCTTGTGTGCAGGTGGGACTGTGAACATGCTGGGTTACCACTCCCATGATTATGTTACATTATATGATAAAAGAGATTTTGCAGTAATTAAAGTCCCTTCTCAGCTGACTTTGAGTTGATGAAAAGAAAGATTATCTTGAATGTGCCTTACTTAATCAGGTGAGCTCTTAATGAGGTCAGAAGCATCAACAAACGCTGTCCTGCTAACCTGGAAAAACGCGATTGTCTTATTATAAACTGCCTGTGGAAGGGGTCATGGGGCAAGATTTGAGGCTGACCTCTAGGAGCTAAAAGAAGTCTCCAACCAACAGCCACAAGGAATACTGAATTCTGCCAATAATCTGAATGAGTTGAAAAGAGAATGTCTTCAGTCCCCAGCCAACACCTTCATTTCACCCTGAGCAGAGGACCCAGCTAATGTGAAAACAGACTCCTGTTCCACAGAAAATCTGAGGTAATAAATTTGTGTTATCTTAAGCCACTAAATTTGTGGTAGTTACACAGCAGAAGAAAATGAACCCTAAGCAAAATTCTAATTTTCTTTTTAACAAATCATCTGCAACAGGTATTTAATAAGCCTGGATGAATAGGACAGTAGAAAAGCCACTTATAGATATGCAGAAGAAGAAAATCTGAAAAAAAGCCTAAAATGGGAGGTTAGGTGGGGGAGGAGGGGGGGGCACATGTCAAACTGATGTTTTCAGCATAAATGAACATGCTGATCTTGAAGTGACAATTGAAAACAGGAGAAGTATGCAACAGGAACTGAAGATGTGTGCAGAAAATTCACGATACAGGTCAGGCTTAGGAAATATCTGCAGGAATAGGTTGAACCATGATGGTGACTGGGAGAGTAAAAAGAACACTGATTCAGGTTTAGATATGTGCACTTTCAGAAAAGGAAGAAGTCCTATAAAGAAATAAGATAACAAGAAGGATGAATTATTATTAGGAGTTCTGAGAGCCAGACACAGTGACTCACACCTGTAATCCCAGCACTTTGGGAGGCCAAGGCTGGAAGATGGCTTGAGGACAAGAGTTCAAGACCAGCCTGGGAACATAGCAAGAGCCTTTCTCTACAGAAATACTAAAAAATTAGCTGGGCATAGCGGCATGTGCCTGTAGTGCCAGCTACTCAGGGGGTGGAAGGATCATTTGAACCCAGAAGTTCGAAGCTTCGTGTTTAAGCAGCTCGAAGTGAGCTATGATCATAACCACTGCACTCCCTGGGCAAAAGAACAACACTGTGTCTCTAAAATAAAGTTTTTTAAATGTAAGGAGTTTTGACAATGAGAGAATCAACCTAAAATGAAGCCCCAAACAAAGAAAGGTCATTAAATTTGGAGACTAGTTATGTTACTGGTAATGTGCGTGAGACCACAGTTAGTAGAACAGACTGCCAGAAAAAAAGACAATTAAGAAAAATTTTTTTTTCTCTTTTTTGAGATAGGTAATAAACACCTGATAGTAATCACCATTGACCATTATGAACACACACACACAAAATGAAAAACATTTCAATTATAATTTTATTATCTGTTAGTCCTTGAAATCTGCAATATTTGGAAAGATATAGAAACAAAATCAAGTTCAGATTATAGACACACCACAGGAAATTATTTTCTAACTTATAAATTCCTTCTCATAACATTATTAATTATGGCTACCATCCTTTGTAGATCCACAGTCTTGTGAAAATATGGAGCTCTTACTATATTAATACTTTTATCTAAAACATTATAAAAAATAAAAATTTAAATTTAATAAAGGGAATGTATTAGGTAACTACTGTGTAGAACAAAAAAGATGCATGTTTCTGTTTATGTGACATTTTTAGAGGATGCTTACAATTGATAGCTCCAGCCTAAATTTTCATCAGGGATTTTTCAGATATAGGGCATTGACTATGTCTGACAACTATAAGCCAATATATTCTAAAATTTACATTATGTATTAAAAATCTGACAGAACAAACTAAGTTTTAAAGATTTGTAAACCTAAGTCAAAATAAGGCAATGATTCATGAACTTGTCCCTCTATAGCAATGGTTCTCAACCTTCCTAATGCTGTGACCCTTTAATACAGTTCCTCATGTTGTGTGGACCCCAACCATAAAATTATTTTTTTTTCTTTTTTTTTTTTTTTTGAGACAGAGTCTCACTTTGTCACCCTTGAGTAGAATGCCATGGCATCACAGCTCATAGCAACCTCCAGCTCTTGGGCTTAGGTGATTCTCTTGCCTCAGCCTCCTGAGTAGCTGGGACTACAGGCACCTGCCACACGCCCAGCTATTTTTTGTTGCAGTTTTGGCCAGGGCCGGGTTCAAACCCGCCACCCTTGGTATATGGGGCCGGAGCCCTACTCACTGAGCCACAGGCGCCACCCCAAACATAAAATTATTTTCATTTGCTACTGTTATGAATCATAATGTAAATATCTAATATGCAGGATGGTCTTAGGTGACCCCTGTGAAAGGGTTGTTCGACCCCCAAAGGGGACGCAATGCACAGGTTGAGAAGTGCTGCTCTATAGTCTATATTCTCTCCCACTTAATGAAAGGAGTATACTTGTCTCACCACAGGACACAGGAATGCTAAAAGACATACCTGTCAGTAACTCAGCAAAGTCCTAGGGACACAAAAACAAATATGAGATATTATCTGTTATTTCCCAGGACTTATGTTTAAGCAGCTTACAACTCCCGACCATTGCCATGCCTGCTGATAAATCATAATGTTCATGGGCTGTGAAAAACTGCTTATGAAACTCAAGTTCAAAATCAACCCATTGTTTTTGGTTTTCTAAGCTGTCCAACAGGCAGTTAAGATTTCTCTGAATAGTGTGGCCACTGAGAGACATAAGATGGAGACTTTGCCTCTTTCACGTTTACATGGATGGAGGTGGAACATATTCTCCTTAGCAAAGTATCCCAGGAATGGAAGAAAAAGTATCCAATGTACTCAGCCCTACTATGAAGCTAAACTATA
>CAUYPK010011029.1:0-27635 GCA_963574355.1 Loris lydekkerianus
TATGAAAAAACCTAGCCGGTTTTTTTTTTTTTTTTTTTTTTTTTTTAGGGGAGGGAAATATAGAATATAGAAGCTGGTACTAAAATACTAAAATATTCATTATAGTGCAAAAGCCAAGAAGAGCCAATACACTATTAAACAATAAACATAACCTGGAGGACCACCTCTCTCCAGGTAGCTTGTTAATTCCTTATTGTTCTCATTAATTTACTAAGTCATGAATTTCATGCTTTTGTCTAAATTTCATGTAATGCTATGGAATTCATATATAGTATCTCTGTTCTCTATTTCTAACAATGTGCTTTGTGTTCTAGTAGATTTTCTTGATATAACCAGTTTACTTTTCAATTTTTGCTGAAAACATATAGTTTTTAGTTAGATAAACACATAATCACAATGTGTTTCCTATTCATCATTTTAATAAGAATTTGTTCCTGTATGATGGGACATATTCTGTCAAATTAAATTGAGCGTATGGATTATTGTCTTACTCAGATTAGTATATCACATGTTTCATCTGTTTTTAGATCATCTCTGTTTATTATAGTGACTCAGGTGATAACAATTTGATCAGATAGTCATTTACTTTGTCTAATCATATTTATACTGTTATGAATCTTGCACATTCACTTACGATTACTGTGATCTACTTGTAATTAAGGGAGAGAAGAGCTGAGCACATTCATTATATTTGTGAGTGTGGTATACTCACACCTCCTGGGGGTCTTCAGCAGAATCACTACTTTTTCTCTCCAGTTCCACATTCTACATTTATTGCTAAATCTTAAGAATGTAACTTCGTCTTGCTACTCAGCAAAAGTGGAAGATAGAGTATTAGCACATCCCCTGGTTGCTCAAAATAGACTTCCCTAATGACTTGCCTTGCCTGTCACTTCAGGTGTCCCGCATTTTCCATTTCTGTGCTAATTCTTGTCTCCTCTGCTGCCTGCTCCTCTGCATCAAGTGGGTTTTGTTTTGTCATTCCTCTGGATTTTTTTTTTTGTTTTACAGACCTAATTGTATTAGTATTTAATTTTTAAAAATTTTTATTATGTATATATATATTTATGTATATACATAATACATATACATAAATATATATATATATTTATACATACATGTGTTTATTAGGTTTCCACTTTTGCCTTCACAGAATTAAAAAAGGCTTAAAATTTGATAACAATAACAATGTTTAAGATAAGGACTAGAAACAAAAACCAGGTCAAAAATGAACGACAATAAATACATTCAAAAAAGAAATCAGACAATTGCTGCATCAAAATATTAAGCAATAATAATAATGCAAAGAAAGTAACATTCACAGAGTATGTCTATTATAGAATGCTTTGACTCTGAGGTTCAGTTTGGAGTCATCAGTTAACTTATTATTTTTTTTTTCCAAAGTCTCAAGAAAATAGACAAATAATATTTATAAATAAAAGTAAAAATAGTTTAAAAAATGATCATTTCAAATCTTATAGACAACAGAAAAAGAAGAAATACTTCAAAATCATTCTACTTAATCTGTATACACCTGATATTAAAATTGGAGAACATATATTATTATAAAGGGGAAATTACAAACATATGTCACTTATAAATGAGGATGCAATATTCTAAACAGCATACTAACAAGTTGAATTAAAAATTAATGTTTAAGTAATGTACTTTGGGCAGAATTAAATCCAATTTATGTGAGAATTAGTCACTATTTTCTTTCTTTTTTTCTTTTCCTTGCCCAAAACCCCTTCCTCCTTCACTGTCTGGTCTCCCCTTCCCCTATGCTCCACCGTGTCATTAATTGTCCTCATATCAAAGATGAATACAGAGGATTCATACTTCTTCATTCCTGTGATGCTTCACTAAGAATAATGTGTTCCACCTCCATCCACATTAATACAAATGCTGCAAAATCTCCACTTTTTTAATGGCTGAATAACATTCCATGGTATACATATACCAATCCATTCCAGAATTGAAGACATTTAGGCTGTTTCCACATTTTAGCAATTGTAAATTGGGCTGCAATCAAGGTTACCTATAACCTTTTATTATAAAGACACTTGTACTAGGCTATTTATTTTTTTAAGCAATTCTTAAATGTATGGGATTTACTCTTCAAAATATGAATGTTTGACAATTAAGATTCCAAACTCATTCTAGAAAAAGTGCTCACTGCTGAATATCACAAGGATCACCTTTGAAATATTGTAAGCTAAAATGCCAGAGCCTAGTCCAAATTTCAGAACAGTTTTGGAGCACTTTTTCTGGAATAGTTATCAGAGCTATAATCTCGATGTCTCAAATGTTTAAAAAAAAAAAAAGTCTTTATTTCAATATTTCCTTTATCTTCAGGTAAAGAAATAAAGTCACGGGGGACATTTTCGGTGGATAGGGAGTGTGTCCCACTACAGTTATTTGTTTATGGGCTAAAAATTCCCTCACAGATGGTGCTGTGTGAGCTGGTGCATTACCATGATGCTAGAGCCATGAGTTGTTGGCAAAGGTTTTCCATTAAAAATGTTTTCATACAGATATTTGGCATATTTTTCTAATTTTCTTTCAATTTTATATTCTTCATGTACATAAAAAAAGAAAAAAAGGAAATGGAGAGAGATGTAGCTTTCTATGTGATTCCAGAGGGAGATCAGGATATTACTTCCCAGTTCTCTAATTGTTCATACTCTCCTAAACCCATGATTTAGGAGATTGATAGTACAGAAGGATCATAATATCTTCTTTTGGTTTTCTTTATCTTTTTGTTTCATAAAAACTTAATAATTTTCATATGAATGATAAAATACAACTATAGTCTAGAAAGAAGGAGGAAAGAAGAGTGAAAGGGGAGAGGAAAAGGGAGGTTGGGAGGAGGAAGGGTGTTTGGTGGGACCTCACCTAATGTGCACAATGCAATGGTACATTTCAAAACTATTAAGAGTATAAATGTCTTACAACAACAAAGAAGTGAGTGAGGTGATGCTTATGTTAACCAGTTTGATGTAAGCATTCCATACTGTATATCAAATCAGCATGTTGCACCCCATAAACGCATTAATGTACACAGTTATGGTTTAATAAAAACAAAAACAAAACTAAAGAATTTTAAGAACATATGTAATAGGTTGTTTATCACAGCTCAATTTACAATTACCAAGATGTGGAAACAGCCTAAATGCCCATCAACCCTGGAATGGATTAACAAACTGAAGTGTATATATATAATGGAATATTATTCAGCTGTAAAAAGATGGAGACTTTACATCTTTTGTATTAACTTGGATGGAGTTGAAGAACATTCTTCTTAAGAAAGTGTCACAAGAATTAAAAAGCTAATATGCAATGTACTCAATACTAATATGAAACCAGTAGATGATCTAATATGTGCCCACAGAAGAGAAAAATTTAATTTAATGCAAGCTGTGGGGAGAGAAAACATGGGAGGAAGGCAAGGCATTGGTGTGCTCCTACTTAGTGGGCACAATGTAAGTGTCTGTGGCATCTCTTTGGGGTGAGGGACTCTACCTAAAAAAAGGCAAATATTGTAACCTTGTTTTTTTTACTCTTACATTAATCTGGAATTAAAATAAATATATGGAGAGAGAGAAAGGAAAACATAATAAAATTGTAATACTCAGTATATACTGAAAACATTTCTTTCTTTCTTTTTTTTGAAACAGAGTCTCACTTTGTCACTCCTGGGTGTTGAGTGCTCTGGTGTAATAGCTCCCAGCAACCCCAAACTCCAGGGCTCAAGTGTTTCTATCTCTCTCTTTTTTTTTTTTTTTTTTTTTTTCCTTTTCTTGAGGGCATCTTTTTTTTTTTTTTTAATTGTTAGATCATAGCTGTATACATTAGTGCAATCGAGGTGTACACTGTGCTAGTTTCATATACAATCTGAAATAGTCTCATCAAACTGTTCAACGTAGCCTTCAGGGCATTTTCTTAGTTATTGTATGTATAATAACTACATAGTTTCTTAGTTATTGTATGTATAATACCTACATACAATAGTAGTTATTGTATGTAGTTATTATATACATATATATAATAGGCTCCAGACTAGCTGGGACTACAGGTGCCTGCCACAACAACACCTGGCTATTTTTAGAGATGGGGTCTCCCTGTTGTTCACTCTGGTCTCAAACTCATAAGCTCAGAAAATCTTCCCACCATGGCCTCCCAGAGTTCTAGGATTACAGGCATTAGCCACCGTGCTTGGCACTGATAACATTGCTTATCTTTTATTTTATTTTCCTTTCTTCAAATGGGTATACCGTTTTCGGTACCCTCTCTCTGTATGTATACATACATGTGTAATGTGTGTGTGTATATATATATATATATATATATGTGTGTGTGTGTGTGTGTGTCATTTTATTAATAATGATTTATTTTAATATGAATTGCAAAAATAAATAAATACCAGGGTATGTGTGTGTGTGTGTGTGGGGGGAACACTTAAGAATTGTGTCTTAAAATTTATGTGAATTTTTCTTAATCTGCTCCATGATGACACCAGCCTATCAGAAAGCTAGACATATGTTTGTCAGTCTTTATTTTCATTCTCACAAATTTTAAATTTGCCTGCACTTGATTTAAAATATACAAAGGAAAAAAAAATATATATATACAAAGAAATAGAATACTGCTAAATTGAAAAGCTCACCCCCAAAATATTTTCAAATAAAAGGCTCACATATAAATTATTACTTTATACATCACTATATAATTTTACCTAAAATTTAAATTATAATTCGATAATGATAGGATATGTAACTACATTATCATTGCTAAACCTTGACAACAGTTAAAATGTAATTTTCATTCTAAAGCTCATTATGATTTTGGTGAAATGCTTTTATCACACTGAGGGCCACTCAAACTTGTGTAGAATTAAAATCCATCTCCTGGGGCTGTCATGAGAATCATGGCTTTCAATTTAATTAGTATTCAGTTATCTGAATCTACTCTCATAGATATTACAAATTGTGCACTATTTTATATGCATTTTTATTAATTACATTAGAAACAGAGGTTTTATACTGTTTTCAATGCAGAATTTTTTTTCTCAATAATCTATAAAGTTGCAGTTACGAAGCAACAGATAATATTTTATCTTACTGATAAAATAGATTAAGCTGGTTAAGAAAAGCTTAGATATGATTCCATTTCTTAAAACTTAGTATACAAATTGCATTTAAATACATATAAGCTGCTTTCCTAGTTTATTGCAAAGTGCTTCAATATATTTATTTTATTTTTTTAGCACCATAAAAGTATTCATTTGAGTAATTTAAAGTTTTAAATTTTGGCCATGATATAAATGTCATTTGATATAATTTACCCAAAATATTAAACAAATGCCTATATGTAGCCAAAGAATGTCTATAGAACATTTATCAATTTCATAGCAATATGAGAATTACAATAGTTACACTTGCTATCTGACAATCTCCTGTGGAAGTATTTGACTCTCCTACTATGAGGACTGACATTACTTAGGAGATATTCTTCAGAGAAATGGAAAACTATGTTTCCCAATAGGCTATTTGTTATATTCTTTGTGTCTTACTGTTTGAAGCTCATTCTCATCTCTGATGTCTCGAATACAGCTTTGAAGGCATAAACTGAACAAGACTTCTTTCTTTTTCTTGCTGCTGTTATACACACAATGGCAGAGCCCTGTGAGTTAGAGGCCCGTTTGTTCCTTGACACGGTGAAAGTGCATCTTTAAGAAACACCACTAGATGCCTCCACACTACAGTTTTTAGAAAGAATCTATTTCAGAATTACCATTGAATGTGAAAATGGAGAATAACTGACAGCGCACTAAAAAATAAGTAAGAGAAAAATAAAATTAGCTGTTTTCAGAAAAAAAAAAATGCAAGAAATTTTATAACAGAATGAACTCATGTGGAAATTTTTTCTCCAAGCATATATATCTATTATAGAAAGTACCTAAGCCCTATGTCACCATTAATCTTGTAAAAGCAATAATTGAAAGATCGCACTTCAAGAGAAGGCTCCTTACACCTATTTGTTGCGGCAGTCAAGGACTCCACGTGTGAGCAGGAAGGTACAATTGAAGCCAAAATGTGGGAGGGCAGCTGATTTCAAGCAGGGTTAATATCCAAGCTCATGTAGGGCTTGAGGCAGAGGATACCGCTACAACACGGGGCTGCCAATTTGCAGTGAACATGAAAACGTGCACATACACTAGCAGAAGACAGGGCATGGAAAAGGAGGGTCAGGTCCACCCATAGCAAACGGATCCTGAAATAGTTCATAATGAAAGGCAGCCATGGCAGGCCGCCTGGCATAGTGGAAAGAGCTCCATCCACAGCTCAGCTTACTCAGATGGCAGATAACCTTAGGGACTAGAAGACCCCTCTAGACCTCTTATAGGACAGGCTGACTAAGACAGACCTCTGCATGCAGGTAACCCAGCTACAATTCTGAGGGACTTCACCAATACACAGGAGCAATTGGTCTTGGAAGTGTCTGAAAGACTAAATGCATGAAATAGGGTTTGTAGGGTATTGATTATAGAGTAATAAAAGGCTCCTCAATCTACACTATGCATACTGCTATTAAAGTTATGCAATAATGGATAATCTTTTCTTTTACATTTTTTTCTGATTCTGCTGTGAGTTACAGATGGCACCTGATGGCTGTTTTCTCATTGAGAAAATCGGGAAAATAAAATGGAATGGGTCTACGATTGTAGGCAGTAGCTGATAATCTCATCTTTAAAAAGTAGACAGTACTGGAAATAGCGGTTATTGTTTAGGTCATATTATCACAATGCAAACTTCTTATATAACATGTGGTTTCCAGGATTCGGGTTATTATTTTGTTTATTAACATGATGAAACTCAAGTTTTTCTAAACCTTTGAAAAGAATGCAGTCACTTAAGTTTTAAACTGAAAATACTCTTTCTATTAGATAGTGTAGCCCGGGTGGTCCTCATAAAGCTTACAAAACATGGTTTCCTTGTAATTTTATTTCAGATTAATATGTGGGTATGACTGTTAGGTTACATTGTTTGCATTTATTAGGTAGCGTCCAAGTTGCCGCCGTGCCGCTCGCCCAGAAGGTGTGCCATATACCCTTACTCTGTGTCTGTTAGGCACACCAACCCCCTTCTCACCACTCCTATCTCTGCTCCTTTCTCCTTCCCTTCCCCCCAACTTAAACTTAGTTGTGTTTTTCTCTTGTGTGGGCATGTTTTGTTCATCTACTGGTTCAAATTTGTATCGACTACATTGGCCACTTTCTTTTTCATTCTTGTGATACTTTACCAGGGAGAATGTTCTCCAAATCCACTGAGGTTAGTACTAAAGATGTAAAGTCTCCATCTATTTTTATTGCTGAATAGCACTCCATGGTATGCATGTATCAAGGTTTATTCATTCATTCATGTGGTGACGGGCACTTGGGTTGTTTCCACGTCTTGGCAATTGTGAAGTGACCTGCAATAAATATTCTAGTGCATATGTCCTATGGTAAAATGATTTTTTTTCTGCTGGGTAGATACCTTGTAGTTCTTTAAGGATTCTTCATACTTCCTTCCAAAGTGGCTGTATGAGTTTGCAATCCCACCAACAGTGTAGAAGTGGTCCCCTTTCTCCAAACCCTCACCAGCATCTGTGGCTTTGAGGCTTTGTGATGTGTACTAGTCTCACTGTGGTTGTGTGATATCCCAGCATGGTTTTGATTGGCATTTCTCTGATGGTTAGGTTTGATGAGCATTATTTTCATGTGTTCATTGGCCATTTTTCTGTCTTCTGCCAAGACTTCATATCTCGTACTCAGTGATAAAGGGGATTGTTTGCTGGTTTTTTCTGTTGATTAATTTAAGTGCTCTGTAGATTCTTTGTCAGATTATTTATAATCCTTTGTCAGATTCATAACATTCAAAATATTTTTTCCCATTCTGAAGGTTGTCTGTTTGCTTTAATTGTTGTGTCCTGAGCTGTGCAGAAGCTTTTCAGCTTAATTAAGTTCTACTTATTTATTTTTGTTGTTGCTGCAATTGTCGATGGAGTCTTCTTCCCAAAGTCTTTCCCCAGGCTAATATCATCAAGAGTTTTTCCTACTCTTTATGCTAGTTTTTTTTTTTTTTTCTTTTATCATTTCTTGTCTTTGATTTAAATCTTTTATCCACCACGAGTCAATTTTTGTAAGTGGTGAGAGACTCTGGTCCAATTCAGTCTTTTACATGTGGTTATCCTGTTCTCCCAGCACTATTTATTGAATAGGAATTATTTTCCCTACTGTATGTTTTGGTTTGGTTTATGAGAAAAACAAGGTTTTCAATTTCTGAAGGCCTAATTCTCAACCGTAAAAATAAAAGTAATTTTTTTAATTGGACTTAAAAAGGCTAACTTCGTTTTTATATTAAACTCATGCATATTAATAAAATATATGGATGTGTTTTTTAAAAACTGGAAAAGAATTATATATTTAAAGTAACCATTAGATATTATGCTTTATTATAATAAAAACATTAACTTCCTTATAATAAAATTTTATAATGTATGCCAATGTCTTACATTTTTCCACCGTAAGTCAGAAAGGTATGTGCAATAGAAAAGAGGTATTCAGAGTAATTTTGGGAGAAAATATTTTCTCTTGTGAATGAGATGAAAATATTCCCCTAATTCCTATTCCTTATGGACTACCCAGGACCTACTAATTCTTTTATATGCTGGTCATTTATTTCATTACCGAGATGTTACTGTTTGTGTGTTTAAAAATAATAAATCCTGCTTATTTAGAATATCTGTAAATGATCAAATTTTATTAGTAAAGTGTTACTGGATTACAATAAAGGTGTTACAAGCTTCTGTTAAAGGCCATAATCTATGCCTATCCCCTTCAAACACATAACAAAGGTAAATAAAAAGCAAAGAGAGAGGATTAAAACATGAAAGTTTCTCTTTCCAAAGTAAAGGAAGCAAATTTGTCCTATGCTTATGGAGAAATAAAAAGCTACAGGTCACTCCTTGCTTAATAACATCTGTTTCCTACAGAGGAGACATAGATTCTGGAATCAGGGCCTCAACTCATCCATTCATGAACTTACTGTATGGAAAGGCAAGTGGTATCCCCAATTTCACAAAACTAAGATAGCCCCAAGTTGAAATCGTAAGAGTTAACTCACAGTATCCATCTGGAATCTTTCGGGAAAAAGAAATAATCTCAGAAGGGAAGTCAGAGCTGACAGAAGAATTAGTAAGCAAAAAGACTGGTGGAAAAGCAGATAAACCACAGAAACAGCGCTTACACTACACCACCACAAGGACTGTATGGATAGGACACACTGAAAGGGTATAATCAAACGAAGACAAGAACGCCATCAGATGGGGTTGATCTGAGCTATTGTGCAAAACTTTTTATGTTATTCTGGGACAGGATCCAGAGTGGGTCTAATTTCTACAAGTTGGTAAGGTAGGTATGCATGTAAAAAATGAAGAGTTACCAACAATGGAATACAAATGCATTGTAGTGATCCAAAATTTCTGCAAAAAAGAAAGAAAGAAAAAGAAAGTCAAACAATTAACACCTCAAAACAGAAGCTAAGGAATCAAGGAAAAACAAGTCCAGAAAAAGTAGGGAAAAACAAACAAACAAAAAAAAAATGCAAAATGCAAGATGGTAGAAAAGATAGTAATCAAAGTAAATGAAAACACACACTCATTAGGTAAATCAGACCAAATAAAAATCAAAATCCAGAACTAGACATCGGAGCGTGTGCTTGTAGTTCCAGCTTCTCAGGAGGCTGAGTTTGCAAGATCACTTGGGCCAGGAGTTTTAGGCCGCGGTGTGCCGTGGTTGCACCTGTGAACGGCCTCTGCATTCCAGCCTGGACAACATAGTGGACTTCGTCCCCTCAAAAGTCATCCCAGTTCATCCTGTTTACAAGAGACACAGCTAAAATATAAGGCAAGTTTGATGATAAATGACGAAAAACATATGTTTTCAAAACACATGTCAGTCATATTACTAGAAATCATAAATTTTAAGAAAAAAGCGGATTGTTGAGTGAATAAGGTAAATGCACTTTAGTTAAATTTTAAGTGCATAAGGAAAATACTGAAAACATTAGAACTTAAAATGGCTTAAGCAAGTATTAGAAGGCTTCAGAGTATAGTGACTAAGTCCACCAACACTTGAAGATATTTCAAAGGATTTTCCTCATATTTAGATACAACAAAAGAACAGGATTAACACATGGATAATTATGTTGGATTTACATTCATTTAGATTTTACATACATAATATGAGATGGAACCCACAAATCCCATGTTCTCGGATATGTAAAAGATATCTGTGAAGAATATTGTCACCAAGCCTATAATAACTAATAAACAAACAAACAAACAAATACAGACCCTAAAGAGAAGGAACCCAGTAAACCCCATGCACTTTCTATCTTAAAAACATAATTCTAAATCCACCCTGAATCAAATTATAATGGATATTTAAATTATATTTAGAATTAAAAAATAACATAACAAAAAATATTCTTTATACAATGTGGAAGACAGATATGTTATGTCCTAAATTGTTTATAGAAAAAATAACGCTGTATGTTAAATTAACTAAGCATAAATTTAACCAACTTGAATACAATAGCAAAGCACAGGGCACAGAAGATGAACAACGATTGCCAGAGTAACCCTTTGCAGAGGACCTTGGTACTTGAAACAGTTGATTCAAAAATATGTTAGACAAAAGTATTAAAACTGGATTGGAAACATCATTACATACACCAGGTTTTTTAAAAGGCTGACAAATAGCACTGTGAAAAACTACATGTTAGCAAGTCAGGCTGAAGACTTAGCTGTCTATAAAAAAAGGATTTTAACCCATAAAAATGGACTGAAGGAAGAAAGCCAGAATAAGTATAGCACAAAAATTAAAGCTCAATGGTCTAATCAAAGAAATAGGCTCATCATTCATGTGGAGATTACCAAAATAAGGTATATGTATACTATAGACTACAACTTAGCCATAAAAAATGATGCATCACTGCACTTTGCAGCAATTTGGATAGAATTAGAGACCATTACCCTAAGCAAAGTATCTCAAAAATGGAAAAACAAACACCGCATGTACTCTCTAATAGATTAGAAGTAACGAAGGGGCACACGTGCTCAGAGGGAAGTAAAACTCATCCGAAACCAAGCAGAGGTGAGGGGAGAAGAAAGGAAGGAAAAATCCTACCCAAGGCGTACAGTGAACTATTTGGATATTTGGATGGTAGGCACCATCAGGCATCAGAGCCCTGATTTAGGCATTACGAAAGTTATACATGTAATAAAATCATTTATAGGATCTTAGTGTTTTTTAATTAAAAAAAAAAGTCTTCCTATCTTGTTAGGGAGTACATTGGGTGTTTGATTTTGCACTCTATTTATACTCTGCTTAGGATAACGGTCTCCAGTTCCTTCCAAACTGCTGCAGAGAGCATTCATTCATCTTTTCTTATGTCCTCCAAGTTTATCCAGGTGACTACTATCAGAATACACCCGAAAATTTAAAAAAAGGAAATATTTTCCATTGTGCTGCTTTAGGCAATGGATACCTTGACACGAAAGGCAAAAACATATTTTTTAAATTATAAGCATTTCCAGCTAAAACCCAGACGTAGAAACTCTAAAACATGAGCAAAATGTGTTTAGCACTCCATAAATAACAAACTATATTTTAACGAAGCTGTGTTTATCTTGGGAAGGCAAAAGTAGTCCCACATTTGAAGAATTGTAAATATTCACCAGACTAACATATGAAATGATCCAAAGTTTATAAAAGATCCAATGAATCCAGTCTTCCATTCTTGTCAAAATGGCAATGAAAATGAATGTCCCAAAGTCTTACAGACATTTTTATTCTTCATACAGAAATGCTAGAAGCAATTATTAATCACAGAAACAAGGAAGTGATGCCCCTTGTCATTAATTCTATACCACACTCCACTGAAGTTTCTAGTCAGTGCAATAATGTGAGAAAAGTGATTTAAGACACTTATTCATTGGAACAGAAAAACCCAAACTGCCTTCAGTAAAAATTCTGTAGACATTTTCTCTCCAAACCATAAAAGACAGTTTAACAAGATTGCTGGATATAATTTCGATATACAAATATAAATAAACTTTCCATATGAGAGAAAAAAATTAGAAAAACAATTTAAATAAAATAGACTTCTAATAGCAACAGCAAGAAAAAAGTTATGATAAAAATGTAAGACATCAGTAAATATTACAGTAATAGATTTGACAGAACTTTTTTGAAAACAATATAAATTTTTTTATAATATATTAAATAAGGAGTATCAGGGAAAAGGATGCACAAATAAAAATGAAATAGTGTGTTGTGAATAAAGTAAATCTTTCAAAATTTATATGTATTTTTAATGCAATTCCAATAAAATTATTATAAATATTGACATGCTTATTTTCAATATATAGATGAACTATTAAGAGCTATGATAGATTTGTTTCAGAGAAGTATTCCTCTATAAATATACACACAGAAAGGAAATATAAAGACAAATGCATACATACACATGTAAACATGTCTATATGCATGCAATCCATTTTAGCTCTTTAGTTTAATATTTTAAAAACTAATATGATTTAACATATTATAATTATATATCTTCAGAGAAAATGTTTGTTTCAAATAAACATCTATTACATTTAAATATTTATTTCACATTTAAAAAACCTTTGAGTTTACTTATATCATAACTTTAGCTTGATTAGTATGACATGGTGCAATTTTGTATTTTGAATACTTAATAATGACAGATGAAATTCTCTCTCTTTGTTCACTATTTATATCATTTCTAGTTAATGTGAGGCATGATATCAAGGGAAAGAGAACATTATTTAATGAAAAAATTATCTATTGGACCTTTTGTCATAAATTAATTTTGTATGAAAAAATAGAAAATACCATGAATACTGGGAATATTTACACAGAAATTTTAACTTAAGAGGTAAGAAAATTTAGTGAAAAATGAGCTTCATATAAGTATATAAATGTGTCAAATAACTTAAAATAATCAGAATGACGGTGCTTCAAGAATTCTTATATTTTAGGACAGCGCCTGTGGCTCAAAGGAGTAGGGCACTAGTCCCATATACCAGAGGTGTCGGGTTCAAACCCAGCCCTGGCCAAAATTACAAAAAAAATAAAACAAATATATAATAATAATAATAATTCTTATATTTTGAAAATAACAAAATGCTTCTTTTGAAATCATCTTACCATTTTGTCTTCTTCTGTTATTATATTAGCCAATAAAAATATCCCATGACAGGAAATATACTTTTATCCAGGGGAAATGGGCCAACATTACCCTGTTTTTTTTTATGAAAAAATATTACCATTCTTTTTAACTGATTTTAATACACAAATATGCCCAAGTATTGGTCAAGAATAACTTGCCTTTCAGAAAAATAGAGGATTCGCATGTATCTTTGGGTACATCTAGTATAGACACTTCTTTGGGTATATCTAGTATAGACACTATCTCTTCCTTCAAATAAAAATTTTCAGCACCTGATTCATAATCAATAAAATTTGTTAGAAAGTATGAACATTTTTAATAAACCCGAAAAAATGACTTTCAAGCTAATTATTTTCATCTTTAATATGTAGCCTACAACTATGTGTCCCTGAAGTAATTTTAGGAAAAAGATAGCCTGTTTTTCTTTTTTACTATTTTATTAAAGAGCATGTTTGTCTTGAGTGAGTGTCTCTTTAATTTCCAATAGCCTTGTCACTTGTAATCTTTTTCCATTAATTTCTTATCCCCCTATATTCAACAATGTTCTCAGAAGATGATGCTGAACTCAACAGACACTCACTGCTACTCGCTGCTGACAGGGCTGCTGTTCTGTTGATCTGATTGAGGGGGAAACTTAAAAAATCTCAATTGCTTACTTTTAAGCTCTGCAGAAAAATATTTCTCTTTAGAGTAATAACTGAGGGATATGGTGTAGTAAATAACAGGACAATTATAGATGCCTCACATTTCTGTGTCTCCCTAGGCTGACATATCATCTTCCCTGGTAAGCTACAATTGAAATATTTCTTTTTCCTTCATATGCACATTCTTGAACCTGAATTCTGAAAAATGCTCTATTTGAACACTTGTCTAAGCTACTGAATTCAGTCTCTTCTTCTTTTTTTTTTTTTTTTTTAATGTAAGAGTCTTTTATTTTCCTAACATGGGAAAATCAACATACTGAATACAAGTACCAGTGTGGAGATAATATCCACGCATTTCTCAGTTGGAGTTGAGATTTCTTAAGTTTTTTCCCTTAACTTTGAAGGACAAAAAATTTAACACATTATATTTTCCGTTATTAAAATTTTAATCTGTAAATCTTAATCATACTTGAAATTTAAACTCTAAAAAAAAATCTTAATTGTTTACAAGAAAGAATAGTATAAGACCCATATAAAAGAAAGACCAACGGAACTTTGTTGTGATGTTATCACATCTGTGCTGGATTGTCTATTGCCAACTCGGTGTCTTTCTTGCAATCTTTCCACATTTTCCTCTGCATTTCAGACTTCATTACTCAGAATCCCCTTCCCAGTGTAGTCTAGGCTGAATTTCCCAAGACAAGGAAACATGTGACATTTGGAAGGTGTAGCTAGAGAAGTGATAGTTCTGCAGTGGGCGTATCCACTAGACTTGCATGGGCGTGAGAACCACAGAGACTTCTGCTCTTGGTAAGCATACCCATAGACGCTGCAGAGCAAGAGCAGCATGGAAGCTGCGTGAGAGATTGCAGAAAACCAAAGCGGTTTTCCGGTGGCCTTCTTTGAAGCTTTCAGTTGCAACAACACCTTTAAATGCTACATTTGGGCGTGAAGTTGCAATTTCTTTACTGGTAGAGTTTTATTTGGAGTCCAGAGCAATAGCGGCCTCTGCTGGTGCCCCTGACCCCCACGCAAGCTTATGCACCAGTTGGGCCACAAGACCCATCAGAGAAAACAGTAACTGAAAGAATGCAGGGTCTGGGGCAAGGTGACTCCACGTGGGGCTTTGGCCAATTTCCTAGATGATTCCTTTATATTAATTTGCTGCCTCAGGGTCCCTAGACCTCCCATAAGGTCCATGCTTCACTATATGAACTCAGAACACTCAGCTTGTAGCTGTACCCACAGCTAAGATTTATAACAGTGACACAGTCAGAATCACCATGAGATCAGTAAGAGAAAAACTACAAATCAGGGGGAGTCTAGAAAAATTCATGTGTAAGCTTCATGTTACTCTCCCTCCTCTTGTCAGGAATCACAGAGAGTGTGCTCTTTTTTTGAGTAGCGTGATGACTCACTAGAGGTAAGCAGTGTTCCTACCTGAGAAAAAGCCATGTTGATGTTTACTGCCAGGGTTTAGTGAGGGCTGTGCATGTAAAGATATTCAGCTTGCTAAAATATCAGTCTCCCAAGGAAACCCACTGTTCATGGTGCTTGCAAAACTATAGGCCGACACTACCCCGTGTACAAACCCTGGAAATATCAGAAATAGTGTGATTTTTCCTTCATACACACATAAAAAATATCTGCAAGGACATTTAAAAATCTGAAAACACCTATTTTTCTACTGAGCAGTAGTATCTATTTTGATATTGATCCCGGATAAAGACTCAACATTTGATCATGGGCTGCCAAGTTCCTACACCCCTGAGCTGGCCATCCTGCAAATGAAGTGGATACATGTGGCAGTAACACAAGCTAGGCCAGGCTGAAGCCAATTCTGAAGAACAGAGCCACGTGCAAGCCCTTTGGGGTGTTATAGCAACTACATTTATTCTACATTTATTCTAACTCAACAGACACTGCAACTCGCTGCTGTCCCTCTGCTCGAAAATCCTGTCCCTCTGCTCGAATCTGTAGCAACACAAGGAGAGCTCTATGGAAAGTGGGCTGTCCAAGAAGACATTATTTTTGTGGTTTGCAGATAATACTAGATGTGAAAACAAGGGACATGAAACTGGATAGTTAGAGAATTATAAATTCACCCTGTAAAGGCTCTGAAAAATGGTGATAAAAAGAAATTCTAGTCATGAACAAAACCTGAAGCAATGAATGCAGGGCTTTCTGCATTACCCAGAAGAGTGCATGGAAATATTGTGTATCAATGATGATTTGTGAACAGTTTTATTGAGGTATGAGTATCAAACACACAAGTGTATATGTGTCATAATACATGCATGTGTATATGTACCGATGAATGCACACATCTAGGTATACTTGCAGACATTTGTAAATCTATAAGCATAATTAGGGAAGTAAGTATATCTATAACCCCCACAGTTTTTATGTGCTTTTTTGGTAATCTTTCTTGTTCATCATCACCCTGGTCTCCTCCATAGACATCCACTGACCTGCCATCAGTCACTATAGATTAGATTTTAGTTTCAAAATTTTTCCATAAGCTCTGGAAACCAGAATCGCACTGTGAACTCCAGTTCAGTCTGTCTCTTTTCACCCATCGTGATTATTTCTGATATGTGTTTCAAAGACTGATTACCTTATTATGGCCAATATTCTGTCCTTCCATACACTGCAGTTTGTTTATCTCTCACTGATTGACACACATGAGTTATTTCTAGATTTTGCATTACAAATGAAGATGCTATGAACATTTCCATACAAAATTTCATATAGATAAATGATTTATTTTCTCTTGGGTCGATATACGGAAGTGGAAAGAGTAGGTCCTGTAGTAAATGATTGTTTAACTTTTTATGTTGCTGTATTAGTCCACTTTACACCGCTACAGGGATTTTAGTTGCTTCCAAGTTCGGGCAATTATGAATAAAATAGCTATAAACCTCCATGTGCAGGTTTTTGTGTGGCTTTATGTTTTGGAGTCCTTCGTGTTGAAAGGACACTACTTCTAGATTGTATGAAAAATCAGAGGTGCTGTCTTCCAAAGTACCTGTATCATTTTGGACCCCCACCAGCAGTGAACAAGAGGGCCTGTTGTTTTGTATTTCTAGGAATGCCAGAGGCTGGGTAATTTATAAAGGAAAGAGGCTTATTTGGCTCATGCTTCTGCAGGCTGTTCAAGAAGTAGGGCTCTAACATCTGCTTCTGGTGAAGAGTTCAGAGAGTGTCTGATCAAGTTCAAAGGTGAGGGGGTAACGTGTGTTATATGGCAACAGTGGAAAGAGAGAAGGTGACACCAGAAATTTAAAACAACTATTTCTCAGGTAATCTAATAAAGAGAGGGCTCACTCGTTACAGTGGGGAGGGCAGCCAGCCATTCTGCTGAGATCCACCCCTAGAACCCAAATACCTCCTACCAGGCCCAACCATGAACACTGGGGATTGAATTTCAACATGAGAGTTGGAAAGGACAAATACCCAAACCATATCAGTTGTCAAACAATTTCCCAATGTGATTTGATCATTTGTATACATATGTGTACCAGTAATTCATGAGAGTTTCACTTGTACCAGCATACTTGCCAACAACTGGTATGGTTAATCTTTTTAGCCATTCTATTTCCATTGTGGTTTCCCTTTGCTTTTACCAATGATAATGCTATTGTGCATCTTTTTGTGTGCTTATTTGCACCAAAATATCTTCTTTGGTAAAAGGATGCTTAAATCTGAGTAGTCTGGCAGAGCTCCTGACCAAAACTCCATGTTTGATTTTTCAGGCCTGACCCGTAGGCACTGACAAAGGCTTTACCTGGCAGAGTGATTGTGGCAATCTTCCCTCCCCACACCTGTGTCTGTGCACAGTGAGTGGGGTGTGTTCCTTTAACAGAGTTTCAGTCAAGAACTGAAGGTCTACTCACCTGCCCAATTCTCTGTGTGCCTCTGTGCACCAGCCCATGTGCTTGCACATAGTATCACATTTTTATGCCCTTGGCTTTGACCGTGGTTACTTTGTTATAACAAAAAATCATTACAAGTAAAAGAAATGATAGATGCATTAGACCTCATCAAAATTATGAGCATTGTGTAACAAAGAAGGTGAAACGTTATCCAATTGAATTGAATAAAATATTTGTAAGTCTTCTGTCCGATAAGCAGTAAGTATTCTGAATATACCACCCATCCAACACAACAACAAAAGGGCAAAGGGCCAAATTCAAAAATTGAACAAAGAATTCAGGCATTTTTTCCAAATAAAATGTACAAATGACCAGCAAGTACATCTAAAGGTGTCCAGCATCATGAGATAATAGGGAAATGTGAAACAAACACACAATCAGCTGAGACTTGACCTCCTGCTAGAATGTTATAATAAAAACAGTAGAAATAGCACCTGCTGGGAGGAAGACCATAGAGAAAGCCAAACCCTTGTGACTGCTGTTGACAACATGAACTGATGCAGCCCTATGGAAAAGTGTTTGGGTGTTCCTCAAAGGAAGCTAAATATAGCTTTTCTGTAAGAATTGGAGATTAAAACAACTACCCACTTATTAGAATGGACAAAATTTTATATAGATATCACCAAAATGCTGGTGAAAATACGAAACAACAGGCCCTCTTGTTCACTGCTGGTAGGGGTCCAAAATGATACAGGTACTTTGGAAGACAGCACCTCTGATTTTTCATACAATCTAGCAGTAGTGTCCTTTCAACACGAAGGACTCCAAAACATAAAGCCTCACAAAAACCTGCACATGGAGGTTTGTAGCTATTTTATTCATAATTGCCTGAACTGGGAAGCAACCAAAATTCCTTAGTGGGAAAACAGATAAGTAACCTGTGATACAGGCAGAGATTGGAATATTACTGAGCACGAAAGTGAAATATGCTATGAAGCTATGAAAAGACACGAAGGAAACCGAGGTGCATACAAATAAAACCAGTCTGAAAATTCTATGCAGTATATGATTGCAACAATTTAACCATCTGGAAAGGCAGAATTATAGAGATAATGAAAAGAACAAAATGGGTTGGTGGGGAGGGAAGGATGAACGGGCAGAGTGCAGAAAATGTGTATGGCAGTGCCACTATTCTGCATGGTAGCATGAGGATGGAGATACGTCGCCGAACATGTGTCTGAGCCCACTGGAGGGGCTGCACCACCACAGTGAGCTCTAAGGCATGGATGGACTTTGGGCGACAATGATGTGTTAATACAGGCCCATCAGCCCTAACAATGCACCACTCTGATAGGGGCTGTGACAATAGAGAAGGCAATGAATGGGTGCATGATAGGGGTTTTAAAAATGTTTGTGTATCTTTTGCTCAATTATTCTGTAGTCTAAAACTGCTTTAAAAATACAGTCCACTGGGCAGCGCCTGTGGCTAGTGGGTAGGGTGCCGGCCCCATATACCAAGGGTGGTGAGTTCAAACCCAGCCGGGCCGAACTGCAACAAAAAAATAGATGGGCCTTTGGGGTGGATGCCTGTGGTCCCAGCTACTTGGGAGGCTGAGGCAAGAGAATCGCCTAAGCCCAGGAGTTGGAGGTTGTTGTGAGCTGTGTGATGCCATGGCACTCTACCGAGGGCCGTAAAGTGAGACTGTCTCTACAAAAAAAAAATAAATAAATAAATAAAAAAATAAATAAATGCACTCCATTAAAAATGATAATTTCCCCTCAGTATATAAACAAAATAATTAAAATATGAACCTGACTGCATGCATGTACATCTTTAAGCAGCACTTTCCTTTCTTTACAGACAACAAAAGTTGGAAACAATCTAAATTCCATCAGTGGCTGAATGGCTGGACAATCTGTGGTGTACACAGGTTACAAACACAACAAAATATCCTTCTACTACTGGATATAAACAAATACAGTACTAATACACAATGCAACCTAGATGAAACCGAAGAATTTTAAGCCGAGCAAAAGAAGTTGGATGCCAAAACTCACGTACTGTATTATACACTGTGATCATATATTTATTATATAAGATATCAAGAATAGAGGAATCAGTCAAGACAGAATGCAGACTGATGCTGACTGGTGGTTGTAGGGAGGAAGGAATAAATGTGGAGCAACAGTTTAAATGGTATAGTTTTTATTTATTGTGCAATGAAAATACTTTGGAACTAAATAAAGTTGGTGATGTGCAACTTTTTTTTCTTTTCATTTCAAATTAACATAAGGGTGCAAACGTTTAGGTTATATTGTTTGCAACTTCTATAAATTCATAAATTTTTTATTTTTTAGAGATGGAATCTGGCTCTGCCACTCAAGGCTGGAGTGCAGTGGCACAGTTACAGTTCATGTTAGCCTCCAACTCCTGGGCTCAAGTGATCCTCCCACTTTGACCTCTTAAAGAGCTGTGATTACAGGTTTGAGTCAGAACACCTAGCTAGCAATTACATTTAAAGAAAAATTTAATTTTCCTAAGACATATTCACAAAAGGAGTTTTTTGTTTTACTGGAGAATTTTTTTTTTTTTTAATTTTCAGGTTTTATATTCAGTCTATGATCTATTTTTAGTTATTTTGAGGGGTATAAGTTACCGATAAATTTTATCCTTATTTTGTATGTATAGATATTCTGATTATCTCTGCAGTATTTATCAAAAATCTACTCTCTCTCCACGGAATTGTCTTAACCTCTTATTCAAAAATTAGTTGTCCTTATATGTGTGGGTCTACTTACAGTTCTCAGTAAGTCTTTTACATCTTTTATTTAATTTAGATATTCAATACTTTAAATGATTTATTTTAATTACAATATCCATGCTTCTAAAAAATACATGCAGAAATAAATTTGACTGTTTTGTATGATTTTATATCTTTCAGTGTTGCTAAACCTACATATTGATTCTTCTGTAAATGCCAACAGTTTTTCTGTAAGGACAGCCTGTTAACTTCAACTAAAAGATAGTTTTACTTCTTCCTGTTCAGTCTGGAGGCATTTTATGGCTTTTATTTGCCTTATTGCAATGGCTAGAATCAACTTCACATCACTGAGTAGAACAATTGAGTTTAGTTCTTAAAATGTTCAGTATTTTAATATCAAGAAGAATCCTATGGGTTTTTTGGTTGTTGTTGTTTTGTTTTGTTTTTCGTAAATGGTCTTTATCAGATTTAGGTGGTTTCCTTTGCCAAGAATTTTTTTTTCCTTGTTTGAAATGATGTAGAACTTTTTCATCATCTATTGAGATGTTCTTATGTCTTTATTTTAAAAACAGTAAATATTGTGAGTTAAGTCAAAACAAGTTTACATTTCTGGGATAAACAGGATAATAAGGTGTGATTCTGTTCATGTATTGTTGAATTCTGTTCTTTGTGTTTTAGAGTTTTTATATTGGTGTTAAAGGGCGACACTGCCCTCCAGGTTTTGTTTGTTTGTTTTTTATGATGACCTTTGTCTGACTTTTGTGGCCTCTATGATTTCTTTGCTTCTGGTTTTCAAAAGTCATGTCTTCCCGTGTCTCCTTAGCTGGGCCATGCGATTTTCTGAAATTTCATGATCATTCTGTTTTTAAATATTTTCTCAGGTAGGCTTTTTCTCTGAGCCACCAGATTAATGTTACATTTCCATTTTTCTGCCATATTTTAAAAATAGTTTCACTGTTCCTGTTTTTCTTTTTATTTCCTCATGCTGGAAAGAAAAATACCCTATCCACAGCTTCTACTTACTAAATATCAGAGTTCATTGCTTATGATTTGTCCTTTCCACATTATTTAAAATGATAGAACCTTTCTGAGATTTAAAGTTCAGAATGTTTTATAATTGGAATTCCTAATCAAATTTTCAGATTCTAGATGCTATTTCTATTTTGCTAATATTCTCAGTTGATGGAGTACAAAAAGGAGAAAAATCATCTATTAGGCAGACACATCTATTTGGGGCAACGTTATTTCATTTTCCTCTCTTTTCCCTTTCTGATATTAATCACATTTTATTTTGTAAGGGGCAGTGGATGAACAACCACCAGCTGTACACATGGTTGGAAATTGTTTTCATACAGTGGTGCTGCCTAAGTTCACTGCAGAGTGGTCTCTTCCAGACTTCAACAGATCCCTCCGGATGTTCCCTGGTCTCTCCTGTCCAAGGTCAAGAAACTGGTCCCACATTGTACTGGTGTGGAGTTGAGCCAATGATGGAGTGATTACAGACAACAAAGCAATTTGACACAAACAATTTTTCACACAAAAGAAAGAGTTAAAGTAAAGAAGGAAGCTGCCCCAAAGGAAGATGCATTCTAGAGAAAGCGAACATGTCAGGTTCTAAGACCCAGGGTGGGAGCTTCCTCAGCTTTGTAGGAGCGCACTGGTTAGTCCCGCCTTTTCCCTGGCCGGATTGGTTGTCGGTTCACACTTTTGGGGTGATTGACAGGTAAGAATTACATAACAGATTACACTACAGGTTACATGACAGGGTGGTTATATAACAGTTTCTACTTCCACACTTGTGTGTTCTCAGAATCCTTCATGAAACTCCACCCACGCCATACTAATTAGATGGTAATGTGGTCTAGGTCAGTTAAAAGTCACTAAAAAATCCTTACTATGTATGTTTTCCCCAGGGAACACTGACTAGGACAACTAGGTTCCCAGCTACAAGTCAGTCCCCCCTCCCGGGCTTAGCCATGCGCCTGTTACCCTCCCTCAGAAGAAAACCACTCACAGACCAGATTAACGTGTTTGAACACAGGCCTTCACGTCTCAGTTTAACACATGTAGTGAGAATCAAGGAGAAAGGGATAAGGAAGGGAGGAGTGCAAGGTAGAAGCGTGGAACACACCCCCTGAATCCTGATGCTACTTGTAAGATGTTTTCTAACCTGTGATCCCTATGCACGGGAAAATAGATCCTCCAAACCCCAAACAGGCATCACCAATAGTTAGTGAATACCTACCTGGTGGCCCACGTGAGCCAGGATTATGAGTTTCACTTTCTACTCCCCTTATTATTCCTTTTTATGTTCAGGACACAGATGTTCCATATATTTTATCTTTAATTTGCCTTCCAAGCTAATTTCCTGCTGCATTTATTTATTTTATATACCATACTTGAATTACCTTTAATATTGCAGCAAGTATAGGTTTAGTGAAAGATAGGAAATACAGTGACCACCAGGAAGTTTTACATTTCTTTTTTTGATAGTTGCAATATTTGAATGAATAGTCATGTGGAGGAAATGCTAGATAAGGGGTAGGAATTTTCATTGTTTGTCCAAAAATCACAAACCACAGCCTTAGAGAAGTTACTCACTTGTCTGAGAAACTCAGAGCCCTGATTAGGAACTCGAGTAGGGGGAAAGGTTTGTCTATTTCATTAATAATGCCTTTGCTGGATCACTATCTTGATGCTCGTTTGCTAATGGACATGGTACCTGCTCATTTTTCTAGGGGTCTGGCTATTTGACTTTTTTGTGGTTGCAAGTGTTCATTTGATAAGATAGAGAAATATTAATTTCTCATAAGATAGAGAAATGTTAATATTTTGCCAGACCTGTTTTTAGACCCTATCACAAGTATGTGAGTGATGACAATTAATTTCTCTCTTTGTTATGCAAAGGACATGAAGTTAGAGTCCAGCATGAGAATTAATTTAATAATGAAAGGTATTTAATTCTTTGTAAAATAAGTTTGTAATAATATTTCCAAAATGAAAATTTATGTGTAGATTTGGGTTCTTGTTAAAGTGATGCTTTTTAATGTAGATCATTTTGAAACAACCAAACTTCATATAGTTTTGTTAGCATATACGAATTTTGATCATGGGATCAGGAATTTGGAGGAAATGTAAAAAATAAAAGTAATAATTTGTGGACCTTATTTCTCTATTCCTTGCAAGATAAGCATACAAGGAAACAATTTGCTTACCATTTGAACCTTTTTTTTTTAATGAATTTGAAACCTACATTTTCAAAATGCCAGCAAACATTGAAGAAACTACAGACAGTCCCAGGGCTCATGGAATAGAGGTATTTATTATGTGCAGGGGGTTAAACCAGCCGTCAGAGTGTGAACCAGTTTTTAAAATATTTTAAAATGTTAAAATAAGTTGTTTTCAGTTGGTGCTATGGTTTGATTTTCTGTCATTTCATTAAAATATTGATAGCCCAAAGTGTTTTCCCATGCTTTCTTTGAGGATTTATATCAGATCTTGCCTTATATTTAGATCTTTCATCCATCTTGAATCAATTTTTGCAAGTGGAGAAAGGGGCAGATCCAGTTCTAGTCTTCAACGTGTGGATATTCAATTCTCCTAGCAACATTTATTGAACAGGGATTCTTTTCCCCAGTGTATGTTCTTGTTTGGTTTATCAAAGATCAGGTGGCTGTAGGATGTTAGTTTCATCTTCCTCTTTTCTACTCTGTTCCAAATGTCTGTGTGTCTGTTTTTGTGCCAATACCATGCTGTTTTGATCACTATGGCCTCGGAGTACAGCCTGAAGTCCAGTAGGCTGATTCCCCCAGCTTTATTATTACTACGAACTGCCTTATCTATACTTTTTTTTTCTGGTTCCACATAAAATGAAGAATTATTTTTTTTCCAAGACTTGAAAGTACAATGTTCGTATTTTAATAGGGATTGCATTGATTCTGTAGACTGCTTTGGGAAGTATAGACATTTTAACAATGTTGATTCTTCCCAGCCATGAACATGGTTTGTTCTTCTATTTGTTAATATCTTTTGCTATTTCTTTCCTTAGGGTTTCATAATTTTCATTATCGAGGTCCTTCGTGTCTTTTGTTATGTATATTCCTGGGTATTTTATTTTCTGTGAAGCTACTGTGAAGGGAAGTTGTGTCCTTAATTAGCTTCTCATTTTAGCTGTTATTGGTATATACAAAGGCTATTGACTTGTGAAAATTGATTTTATATCCTGAGACGTTACTGTATTTTTTGTCACTTCCAGGAGTCTTGTGGTTGAGTTCGTGGGGTTCTCTAAGTATAGAATCGTATCATCAGCAAAAAGAGAGAGTTTGCCCTCCTCTGTTCCCATTTGGATGCCCTTTATTTCCTTCTCTTGCCTGATTGTATTGGCCAGAACTTCCAGCACTATGTTGAATGGCAGTAGTGACAGAGGACAACCTTGGCTGGTTTCAGTTCTGTGTGGAAAAGCTTTTGATTTTACTCCATTCAATAAAATATTAGCTGTGGGTTTGTCATACATGACTTTGAACAGTTCTAGAAATGTGGCACCTATGCCTATGCTCCTCAGTGTTCTAATTAGAAAAGGATGCTGGATTTTATCAAATGCTTTTTCTACATCTATTGAGAGGCTCATATGGTCTTGGTTTTGGCTTCTGTTGACATGCCAAATTGAATGTATGTACTTGCATATATTAAACCAGCCTTGTATCCCTGGAATGTAAGTCTGTGGCAATTGCAACAGCAACAACAAAAATAAACACATGGGACTTAATTAAACTGAAACGCTTCAGTTTACAAAAAGTAAAAGTACAGCTAAAGAGACAACAACCAATGCAATGGAAAAGGATATTTGCATATTTTGAATCGAACAAAGCTTGATAACTAGGATCTACAGAGAACTCAAATTAATCCACATGAAATAAGCCAACAATCCCTTATATCAATGGGCAAGAGAGATGAATATAACCTTCTCTAAATAAGAGAGATGAATGGCTAAAAAATATATGAAAAAAATACTCATCATCCATAATTATCAGAGAAATGCAAATCGAAACCACCCTGAGATGTCATCTAACCTCAGTGGGATTAGCCCACATCACAAAATCTCAAAACTGCAGATGCTGGCATGGATGTAGAGTGAAGGGAACATTTTTTACACTGCTGGTGGGACTACAAAGTAATACAATCTTTTTTGGAAGGATGGAGAACCCTCAAAGAATTCAAACTAGTCCTCCCATTTAACCCTACAATCCCATTACTGAGCATCTACCCAGAAGGAAAAAAAAAAAATCCAAATCCTTTCACCATAAGGACTCTTGCACTAGACTGTTTATTGCAACTCATTTTACAATTGCCAAAATGTGGCAACAGCCTAAATGCCCACCAACCCAGGAATGGATTAATAAGCCATGGTATATGTATACCATGGAATACTATTCAGCCATTAAAAAAGATGGAGACTTTACATCTTTTGCATTAACCTGGTTGGAAGTGGGACACATTATTCTTAGTAAAGTATCACAAGAATGGAGAAGCAAGAATCTTATATATTCAATTCTGATATGAGGACAATATAACTTAGTACATGGTGAGGAGTGGGGGGGAGGGTTGAGCAAAGAGAGGGAAGAAGGAAGTAGGTGGGGGTTACAGTGTGTGCCACAACTTTTGGGAGTGGTACACAATTACAAGAGGGACTTTACCTAACATAGGTAATCAATGTTATCTGGTTCTTTGTGCTCTCAATGAATCCCCAACAATAAAAATAATATATATTGGGCAGCGCCTGTGGCTCAAAGGAGTGGGGCGCTGGCCCCATATGCAGGAGGTGGCAGGTTCAAACCCAGCTCTGGCCAAAAACTGCAAAAAAAAAATATATAATACAATAATATATATTGATATCCACTCACTCTGTTCCATTGAATGGATCACCTTTGAAAGGCTGTGTTTTCCTAATAAATGAAATCTATATTTAGGAATCACCCTCTCCAATAGAAGTGTCTCTTCTAATTATTTAATGAGAACAACATATTGGGTCAATTGTAAAATACCATGACAAGCTTAAAACAGCAAACACAGACACATATTCAAGGGACACAAAGCTCATTTTATCAAAACATTCAGTACACTCCCGGGTCCTCAAACGGCGGACCGCAGGCCACATGAAGCGGTTTGATTGTATTTGTTCCCGTTTTTTTTTTTTTTTTTAATTCAAAATAAGATATGTGCAGTGTGCATAGGAATTTGTTCATAATTTCTTTTCCTTTTTTTTTTTTTTTTTTTTTTTAACTATAGTCTGGTCCTCCAACAGTCTGAGGGACCATGAATTGGCCTCCTTTTAAAAAGTTTGAGATGTTGGAGTGGATGTGGAGAAAAGGGAACACTTTTACACTGCTGGTGGGAATGCAAATTATTACATTCACTCTAGAAAGATATATGGAGAACACTTAGAGATCTAAAAATAGAACTGCCATTCAATCCTGTAATTCCTCTACTGGGCATATCCCCAGAAGACCAAAAATCACATCATAACAAAGATATTTGTACCAGAATGTTTGTTGCAGCCCTATTCGTAATTGCTAAGTCATGGAAAAAGCCCAAGTGCCCATCGATCCACGAATGGATTAATAAATTGTGGTATATGTACACCATGGAATATTATGCAGCCTCAAAGAAAGATGGAGACTTTACCTCTTTTATGTTTACATGGATGGAGCTGGAACATATTCTTCTTAGTGAAGTATCTAAAGAAGAAAGAGTATTCAATGTACTCAGCCCTACTATGAAACTAATTTATGGCTTTCACATGTAAGCTATAACCCAGTTATAACCTAAGAATATGGGGAAGAGGGAGAGGGAGGGGAGGGAGGAGGAGGATGGGCGGAGAGAGGGTGATTGGTGGGATTACACCTACAGTGTATCTTACAAGGGTACATGTGAAACTTAGTAAATGTAGAATATAAATGTCTTAACACAATAACTAAGAAAATGCCAGGAAGGCTATATTAACCAGTGTGATGAAAATATGTCAAATGGTCTATAAAACCAGTGTATGCTGCC
>CAUYPK010011030.1:0-20454 GCA_963574355.1 Loris lydekkerianus
TTGGTGGGCATTTAGGCTGTTTCCACATTTTGGTGATTGTAAATTGAGCTGCAATAAATAGTCTAGTGCAAGTGTCCTTATGATAAAAGGATTTTTTCCCTTCTGGGTAGATGCCCAGTAATGGAATTGCAGTATCAAATGGGAGGTCTAGCTTGAGTGCTTTGAGGTTTCTCCATACTTCCTTCCAAAAAGGTTGTACTAGTTTGCAGTCCCACCAGCAGTGTAAAAGTGTTTCCTTCTCTCCATATTTATGCCAGCATCTGCAGTTTTGAGATTTTGTGATGTGGGCCATTCTCACTGGAGTTAGATGGTATCTCAGGGTGGTTTTGATTTGCATTTCTCTAATAGATAGGGAAAATGAACAGTTTTTCATATGCTTGTTAGCCATTTGTTTGTCTTCTTTAGAGAAGGTTCTATTCATGTCTCTTGCCCATTGATATATGGGTTTGTTGGCTTTTTTCATGTGGATTAATTTGAGTTCTCCATAGATCCTAGTTATCAAGCTTTTGTCTGATTCAAAATATGTAAATATCCTTTCCCATTGTGTAGGTTGCCTATTTGCTTTGGTTGTTGTCTCCTTAGCTGTACAGAAGCTTTTCAGTTTAATGAAGTCCCATTTGTTTATTTTTGTGGGTGTTGCAATTGCCGTGGCAGTCTTCTTCATGAAGTCTTTCCCCAGGCCAATATCTTGCAGTGTTTTTCCTATGCTTTCTTTGAGGATTTTTCTTGTTTCATGCCTCAAATTTAAGACGTTTATCCATCTTGAATCAATTTTTTGTGAGTGGAGAAAAGTGTGGGTCCAGTTTCAGTCTTTTACATGTGGATATCCAGTTCTCCCAACACCCTTTATTGAATAGGGAGTCTTTCCCCCAAGGTATGTTCTTGTTTGGTTTATCAAAGATTAGGTGGTTGTAAGATGTTAGTTTCATTTCCTGGTTTTCTATTCAATTCCAAGTGTCTATGTCTTGATTTTTGTGCCAGTACCATGCTGTCTTGACCACTATTGATTTGTAGTACAGTCTGAAATCTGGTATGGTGATGCCCCCAGCTTTATTTTTATTACTAAGAACTGCCTTAGCTACATGGTTTTTTTTCTGGTTCCATACAAAATGTAGAATCATTTTTTCCAAATATTGAAAGTATGATGTTGGTATTTTAATAGGAATGGCATTGAATAGCTAGATTGCTTTGGGAAGTATAGACATTTTAACAATGTTGATTCTTCCCAGCCATGAGTGTGGTATGTTCTTTCATTTGTTAAAGTCCTTTGCTATTTCCTTTCTGAAGATTTCATAATTTTCTTTTTAGAGGTCCTTCACTTCCTTTGTTGGGTATATTCCTAGGTATTTTGTTTTCTTTGAAACTATGGTGAAGGGAGTTGTGTTCTTAATTAGCTTCTCATCTTGACTGTTATTGGCACATACAAAGGCAACTGACTTGTGGACATTGATTTTATATCCTAAGACATTACTGTATTTTTTGATGACTTCCAGGTGTCTTGTCACTGAGTCTTTGGGATTCTCTAAGTATAAGATCATGTCGTCAGCAAAGAGGGAGAGTTTGACCTCCTCTGCTCCCATTTGGATTCCCTTTATTTCCTCGTCTTGCCTAATTGTATTGGCTAGAACTTCCAGCACTATGTTGAATAGTAAAGGTGACAGAGGACAGCCTTGTCTGGTTCCAGTTCTAAGAGGAAAAGCTTTCAGTTTTACTCCATTCAGTAAAATATGAAATGTAGATTTGTCATAGATAGCTTCAATTAGTTTCATAAATGTGCCACCTATGTCTATACTGTGCAGTGTTCTAGTTAGAAAAGGATGCTGGATTTTATTGAATGCCTTTTATGCATCTATTAAGAGTATCATATGGTCTTTATTTTTGCCTCTGTTAATATGGTGGATAACATGTATGGACTTGCGTATGTTAAACCAGTCTTGCATCCCTGGGATGAAACCTACTTGATCATGATGTATGACTTTTTTTTATGATAAGCTATAGTCTATTGGCTAGAATTTTGTTGCGAACTTTTGCATCTATATTCATGAGTGATATTGGTCTAAAATTCTCCTTTTTAGTTGGGTCTTTTCCTGGTTTTGGTATCAGGGTGATGTTTGCTTCGTAGAACATGTTGGGGAAGATTCCTTTCTCCTCAATTTTTGGGAATAATTTCTGCAGTACAGGAATAAGCTCTTCCTTGAAGGTTTGATAGAATTCTGGTGTGAAGCCATCTGGACCAGGGCATTTTTTTGTTGGAAGCTTTTTTATTGTTTCTTTAATCTCACTGCTTGAAATTGGTCTGTTCAGGAGCTCTATTTCTTCCTGGCTAAATCTAAGGAGAGGGTGTGATTCCAAATATTGATCCATTTCCTTCACATTGTCAAATTTCTGGGCATAGAGTTTCTGGTAGTATTCAGAGATGATCTCTTGTATCTCTGTGGCATCATTTGTCATTTTCCCTTTATCATTTCTGATTGAAGTTACTAGAGATTTTACTTTTCTATTTCTAGTTATTCTGGCCAAAGGTTTATCTATTTTATTTATTTTTCAAAAAACCAACTCCTTATTTCATTAATTTTTTGAATGATTCTTTTCTTTTCAATTTCATTAATCTCTGATTTGATTTTGGATATTTCTTTTCTTCCAGTGGGTTTAGGCTTAGATTGTTCTTCTTTTTTCATTTTCATAAGATGGCTTGTGAGTTTGTTGATATGCTCTCTTTCTGTTTTTCGAATGTAGGCATCTAAAGAGATAAATTTTCCTCTCAAAACTGTTTTTGCAGTATCCCACAGGTTTTGGTAGCTCATCTCTTCATTGTTGTTATGCTCAAGGAAGTTAATAATTTCATGTTTTATTTCTTCCTGCACCCATCTGTCATTCAACAGAAGGTTGTTTAATGTCCATGCTTTTGTGTGGGGTTGAACATTTTTGTTAGAGTTAGTTCCACCTTTAGTGCCTTATGGTCTGAGAAGATACAAGGTAAAATTTCAATTCTTTTGATTCTGTTGAGGTTTGTTTTGTGGCCTAAGATATGATCAATTTTGGAGAATGTTCCATGGTATGATGAGAAGAATGCATATTCTTTATCTTTGGGATGGAGTGTTCTATATGCGTCCAACAAGCACAGTTGTTCTAGGGTCTCATTTAAATTTCTTATATCTTTGTTTAATTTCTGTTTAGAGGATCTGTCCAGCTCTGTAAGAGGAATGTTAAAGTCCCCTGTTATTATGGTATTATCAGATATCATATTGCTCAGACTGAGTAAGGTCTGTTTCAAGAATCTGGGAGCATTTAAATTGGGTGCATAAATATTTAGAATTGAAACATCTTCTTGTTGTACTTTTCCCTTGACCAAAATAAAGTGACCATCTTTGTCTTTTTTGACTTTAGTTGCTTTAAATCCACATGTATCTGAAAATAAGATCACAACTCCTCTTTTCTTCTGAATTCCATTTGCCTGAAAAATTTTCTTCCAACCCTTGACTCAGAGTTTTAATTTGTCTCTTGAAGCCAGGTGTGTTTCTTGTAGTCAGCAAATGGATGGCTTGTGTTTTTTAATCCAGTCAGCCAATCTATGCCTCTTCAGTGGGGGAATTCAAGCCATTAATATTTATTGAGATAATTGATAAGTAGGATAGTGTTCTATTCATCTGATTTTGTGAGCATCTGTTGCTTAGTTTTATATTTTGCCTCAGTGTGGAAGTTAGGTTCTGTCCTTTAGTTTCTGAGATCTTACTTTGCTGCTAATCCATTTTAATGGTCAGTGTGTAGAACAGGTTGAAGTATTTCCTGTAAAACTGGTCTCTTGTTGTGTAATTTTCAACTTCTTAAATGACTATTCCCATCTCCCATTCTCTGGCTTCACAATAGTCTTGAGAAACAGTACTTTCACCACCGTGTTAGCTGTGAAAATCAGCAGCTTTTTCACCACCAGAGAAGAGTGAATGTGATTGGCACTCCTCTAAAATTAGTATGCTTAAAGCATTGCCACTATTTCATCCATCTTATAGATCTCTGGAAAAATCCCATTTGCAGAGTTTCCTCAGCATTTGACATGACTTGGATTTGGCAAAGCAGGCAAAAATCTACCCAAGGGTATTTTTCAAAAACAATTGGCAGCAATTTTTTAACATGGCATCTGCCTGAGACATGATGCTCATTGTGACAAATATGAGCCTGGCCAAAAATACATTTTTATCAGGAAGATTTGGGGCATGAGCTGTCCATAAGGAACACTGAAAGCTCTGATATATAACTAGAAAACTAGAAAGTTGCATGCATATGATAGGGTGGTGTGCATGCCCAGAAAATACCTAAAATGTGTCTATTCTTGCACTGCTGGGTGACCTTGAGGTTCTGTATAAGTCAGAAGTTGAGGCTAAGGTAGAGTAGAGTTTTAAACTCCCTGAGCACTGAAACATATGCCCAATACATACACATGCGCACACACACACACACACACACACACACACACACACACACACAGAGAAATACACACAGGTTCTTAGCTAAGAGCTGTACACTTACAGTTTTGAGACATTTAAGATAATATTTGTGCAGTTGGTTACTGGCCAATGAGCAAACCATGTAGACACTTTAGTGGAAGCACACTAAACATTACAAAAAATTCAGAAAATAAACAAAAAGCAGCAAAAAAGTAACAAAACAAACAAGTAACAACAACAACAACAACAAAAAAAAAAAAAAAAAACAGGAAGAGCAGCAACAATAAACCTAAGGGCAAGGTGAAGAATCTGATTCCCTGAGTTATCACATTATATCATTACATTATCAAAATTATAACACATATAGAGTATGGAGCATACACATGGAAAAAAATCAAGAGAAATTATGCCTTGGGTAACCAAAATATTAGAATTACTAGCCAAATAATCAAAATCATTTTTTCTTAAGTACATTTAAAAAAAAGATAAAATCATGTTGGGAGAACTAACAGTACAAAAATGATCTCACAAAATAAATAATATCAACAAAAAATAGAAGCTATTTTAAAAGTATTGAATATAAATTCTGATGCTAAATGGCACAATAACAAATATGAAAAATTCATTAGAAGGAATTAGCAGTAGAGCTGAGCTAGAAGAATCAGTGAAATTGAAAATTCGTGAAAATAGGACAACTAAGGTTATCATCTCTGATAAACAGACAGAAAAAGCAAAGAATTTAAAAACAAAATGAACAGAGTCTCAGAGACCTGTGAGATTCATCAACTGTTTTCACATATGCATGACATAAATCTTAAAAGGAAAGAAAGCATATTTGAGGAGATAATTATCAAACACTTTCAAAATGTGTTGACAAATAATAATCTGCACATCTGGAAAACTCAACAAAGTTCATGTAGGATAAAAAGAGAGAAAGATGCACCAACACATCATAATAAATGGTTCAAAGACAATGAAAGAATGTTGAGAAATAGCTCAAAGTGTAGAAAAAAATAACAGTAAGATTAATATGCAACTTCTTGGTGTGAAGCCAGAAGAAAGAAAATGATATATTCTATGTGCTGAGAGAAAAAGACTTTCAACCAAAAGTTCTACATTCAGAAACACTATCCTTCAAAAGAGAAAACTAAAGAAAGCAATTTGGAAGAAAACAAACTAAAAGCACTCATAATAGATTGGTCATGGGGGATAAATACTTGAAGGTGTACTTTAGACTAAGAGAAAAGCATATTGGATAGTAACTTAAATCCATAATTGTTCAAGTTAAGTACATAGGCAACATGAAATAAGTATCAATGTATTTTTTCTTATAATTCTTTTCTACTCCTATCTGATTTTTGAAGGACAATTACATGAAACAACAAATATGAATTTGTGTTGATTGGTTAATTAATTATAAAAATGTAATTGTAATGATATAATAACACAAAGAAGGAAAAGGAGGAGGAGTTATATATTAACAAAATTCTGCATAAAATTGAAATTAAGTTAGTATTAATCTAAATTGGGCTTAAATTAAGATGTTAAGCATAATCATCAAGACAATTACTAAATTTAAAAAAAAGCAAAGGAAATAGCAATGCAATTAAAATGGTACACCAAAAATTATCTATTTAACACAAAGGACAGTAAATATTTAGTAAGTTTCCAAGATAGGAATACATAATAAATTCAAACTAAAACTCACTTTATTGCAACAAAACAAGAAATCAAAGCAGCTTTTTATCTGCTAATAAATACAAGATGTGACAGCTTTGCAAAGTCATTTGAGAAAAAGTGCTACCTACCACATTGCTGTGTATCACAATGGTCACCTTTAAATTATTCCCCTTGGGAAGCTGTGCATCAATGCCTCTGCCTCATCCACCCTTATATTCTACCATCGTCCACAACGGCCATTCCGGTTGTGACGTCTTGGTGGCTGGTTAGAATGTGAACTACAGTGGACACTGCACGAGCCCTGGGAATTACTCTTCCTGCCCCTCTCTGGTATGTCCTTCCCAAGGCTTAAGAAGGTTTCTCGCACCATGTGCACATCAGAAATCATCTAAAAAACAAAAAAGGGGGGCGCTAACAGTCTCTGGAGCTTGTTCTCTGTGTAGTTTTATTTTCCGTGAGCCTGGTCCCTTTGGCATCCCTGACGCATAGCTCTGTCTCCTCAACCCAAAGAAACCTTCATCCTCTGCCTGTGTGCCCTTCCCTGTACTATGACCCTTGTCATGCACCTCATACTTTATTATAGTATTAACTCAAGTGATCAGAGAACTAATTTTATAAAAGTATGCCATTTCTATAAGAAAACCTGGATGACCTTAGGTTGGTGAGAAGCTATAAACATAGCATCTGAAAACATTGGTATACTGGATTCGTAAAAATACAAAACAGCATTTGCTCAGGGTGAAAATCACTTTTAAGAAAATAAAGCAAGAATGGTAGAAAATATTTGTAAATCACATCAGATAAAGAACATATACCCAGTATATCTTACAAGAACTCATAAAACTAAAAAGTACTAAAAAGAAGAAAATAAAAAAAATCGATTAAAAAGTGAAGAAAAGATATAAGCAGGAATTTCCCTAAAAAGAAATAGAAAATTAGTATGTATTTTAATGAAATCATCATTAGCCAAAGTAAAAAATATCAGAATGGCTAAAAAAAAACAAAAAGGCAAAAAACAAGAAATAAAAGGACAATGCAAAGTTCTAAAGAGGATGAAGAACAAATGGAAATTTTGTTGCTGGTAGCAATGTGAAATGACACAGGAATGCTTTTTTTTCTTTTTGTAAAGTAAGACACACAGTTACAATACAGCCCAGAAATCTTACACCTGGGTATTTACCAGGTGAATTAAGATATATGCTCACACAAATCCTCTACATGGATGTTTATAGCAGCTTCATAGCTTTATTCATAATTACCAAAATATTAAATCAAGCAAAAGATGCTTTACTGCATGCAAATGAAATAATAATCAACTAAAAGTTGGGGGATCCCTGGATGGGGTGGAAATTTCAAGCAATGAATTTGACTGTATTGCTAATGTTGGGCATTATGTTATTAAACAGAGTTGAGGGGAAAGGAGCTCACTTAGGGTAAGCAGTGTTTGGCTAGATGCTGTAAAGCTAAAGATGAAAAGTACATAAACAATAGTTTTAGTTGGTAAATGTGATTTCTCATAGGAGTATGAGTTATCAATTTTAAAACTTCTTTATCGATACCTAGGGTCAACTAAACTATTAAGTAAATTAAAAAAATTATAGTATAAACTTATGTTTATTGTAATACATATATAAAAAGATAAATGTACACAAAGATAGATATGTATGTATGGACTGGTTAACATACATGCATTCATTTTCTGGCTCTGCCCACCGAGAGAGTCTCCAAGCAATGATAGTATAGTAACAATGAGCATACCATACAATCTGACCTTATTTTCTAAATATCATTCTCTTATAGAAAGGTGCAGGATATCTATTCTTATAGAAAGGTGCAGGATTCCTAAAAAAAAAAAGATCAGTTGCTGTAGAGATGATGAAGGAAGACAGATGATAAGCTTGGACCATCTGGTAGTTCAAGGAAGGAAGGAAATGCCACCATCTACACACACCAGTAGAAATACGTTATGTCCAAAAGGACTGGAGCCAACCATAAAGAGCTTTGAATAATCAAAGCTGAAAAACATCGAGCAACAAGGCAAATATATTTTTACATTATACTCAGCTCAAGAATAAGAAATAAATATGCATGAATCCATACTGATATAAATAAATTATTGAATATATAAATAAATGCGAAAGAAGGAAGGAATGTTTCTTACAGAAGGAACACCAATAATAAATGTAGAAGGAATAATAAAAATGTAAATTAACCTTAAAACACATGGCAATAACTACTAACAGCAAGAGTCACTGATGACTACTAAATATAGTGGGCAGAATGTGGAGACTTTTTTTTAATTACTATGGTAGTTTCTAACACAAGTCCACAAATTCTTTTATAGTCTTGCCTGCAGAAATTGGGACTTCAATTGCCTCCTTTGGAGATTTGCATCTAAAGGATATAACATGTTAAAAAAATAATAACTATAGTGGATAAAATTGGCAGAGCCCACCTTAACCAATTATCCAAAATTAACAGTCAATAATAAGTTATGTTGTTTTCACTATCTCCTGACATGATGCAATCAGAATGGCACTTTACTTTTTTGGATATTTTTTTCTCCAAAATCTATAATCCTAGTATTATCTTGAGAAAATGTCCAAGTGAAAGGTCATTCTACATAATGCATGCTCATTACTCTTGAAAATTATCAATAATGATAAAAAGAAAAGATCAAGGGACTTACACAGATTGCAGGAGATAAACATGTGACAACTAAATAAACACAGCATGATGTCCTGGATTGGATCCAGCAGCAGAAAAGGGACGTGAGTGGTAAAACTGGTGAATCTGAACAAACTGCCTTTTCAGTAATGGTGTTGTACCAATGTTCGTTTCTTAGTTTAAGTTTCTACAGAAGTTCTCATTAGTGAAAACCGGGTAAAGTTAGGCAACGCCTGGAGACATTTTGGCTATCATATCCCATAGAGGGTGCTGCTCTTAGAGGCTGGCATGCTGGTGAAACCCTACATGTCCAGGATGGCTCCACAGCTCCACAACAAACAGTTAACCAGGAAGAATGCTGAAAATCCACTCTCTTAGCAATTTGCAAATATATAACACATTGTTATTAACTACGATCACCATGTTGTACAATATGTCTCTTGAACTTACTTTTCTTATCTAACTAAAATGTTGTATCATTTGACCACACAAAAAAAAGTATGTAAAGTACTACATGTGTTAATTAGTTCAATTTAGCCATTCCACAGTGTATAAATATTTCAATACAACATGTCCATGGTAAACGTGAAATTTTCATCTGTCAATTAAAATAAATGAATAAATTCTTATTAAAATAAAAAATTAAAAAAGAAAAAAAATTTAAAAAGAAATATCTGACTCAAAATCCCAAAATTATTAAGGTTAACAAACTATAATCTAGTGAATATATTCTTATACATATACCAGGGATATTTACTCCGTAGCCCAAGGGCCACGTGCTGATTTTGTGAGTACTTTTTTTGCTTATCTCTGATGTCAAACATAAAAAGTATGCATGAACCTTATTTGCTGACAGGTTGTCATTAATGTTTGTATCCTTAATGTGTGGCCCAGGAAAAATCCTCTTCTTCCAATGTGTGGCAGAGAAAAATGTTGGGCACCCTTGTACTATGCCTCTTAATAAAGACGATCAGAAATGGTTTGCTTTCTGCTGGCAGGGGCAGCGATGTGCTTTCACTGTCTTCACTCAGGACTTCCACAGCTCTCCAGTCTTTACTCATAACCTCCTCTTTAGTGATTGAACATCACAATGGATTATTACGTTGACGATGACATGGTAATTAGGCTTGGTTATTAAAAGTAGCAAATGCTTTTGACAAGTTGATAAGACACATGCAAGGAAAACAGTGGGAAACACATTGCACAAATTTCAGTGACCTGTCACCTTGGCGAAATATTTAAGGATTCAGTGTTCCAGGCCAGATTGAGATACCCTGAGTAAAAGAGTAGGTCTTTCTTACTATTAAAAAAAGAAAGACAATTTCTAAAGGGCCTCTTTGGATTGTGAAAGCAACATATCCCTCATCTGAGCATTCGCACTAACATATTTACCATCAAATTTCAAAACCACCAGTTTTCAGTTGGTTCCTAGCTATGCCACAGACCCAGGCTTACATGGAATTTGTTCTTCCATTTGGACCATCTGAACCAAGCGATCTAATTATGTTTGAATACTGTGGGAGGTAATGAAGTAAGGAGTCATTAGCAAGTAAATGATAGCAAAATATCTAAAGATTTTTGAATAATGCTTTGTTATCTTCTATAAATACATAACTATTCTCATTTTGAAAAATCACTTCAGGCTCTCTACTAGGTCTTAGTAGAGACTTTACAATAGATCATGGGCCAAGTTTGTGAATTGAATTATTTATGAAAACTATATGGTATCTGATTTTGCAGAACCTCGTGCACCATGGAAAGGACTAAACTTTGTTTTACTGGAATAGATAGTAATAACTAGGTATTGAATTGTCTTTCGTTCCTACTGTGTCAAAGTCTACATCAAAGGACTTACAGAATGCTTTATTCACTATCATATTATTACACACTGCGTCATTTCTGATCAAGGAACTCATTATACAGCAAAGAAAGTGAGGCTTCTTAAAATTGAATAAGAGACATTATAAACATCTCTGTACTTAGTTCTAGAAATTGTCATTATTACAAAACTCTAAATTGAAGTGAGTCTTCTTGCAGGCTCTCTGAGCTGTTTTAACATTTTAAGCTACAGGGATACTTTGACTGAATTGACTGTGTTTCTGACTTCTACCAGGATCAACAAATAAGGATAAGCCATATTCCCCGCCCTGCAGAAACTAATTAAAATTTTATGCAAATTTCAAGAAGTAAAAAAACTTATATACAAAATACTGGAGATAATGGGCTGATGAAATATCTTACAATACATAGTGTTCCATTACGTGAATATGCCTTAAAGGCCGAACACTGTTGTAAGAATTTAAAATGGCTGGAAGAAAAAAAACTTCTGTCCAAAAAATAAAAAAATTAACATCATGCTCTTTGATGAAGCTAAACAGCTTTATCTCTGCTTTTAATTTTCTTATATTATTTATTAACATTTATATACAATCTGCTATTTACTGAACCCTGACTTTGAAGCTCCTTGCAAGTATTTACATGGATTTTTCCTGATATAAATTATTACTTGGAATTATAGCAAATTGTCCTGATGCTTTATCTTTTTTTTTTTTAATTGGATTTACTAGTGAAAGATTTTATTTCTGATGCTTTATCTTATTAAATAATGTACACAGTGAGAGGCTGAGAGAAGTGTGTTCCAATTTAGGCTTCTGAAGCCTCCTCCGTCCATCACAAAATCAGCCGGCTGGGAGGTCACTTCACAACTCTCCTACTGTCATTCACATCACCTGTGTCCTCGTCATTTCTCCAAATCACAAGAATCAGAGATGGAGTGTTCTTCCATTCTGAAAACTGACAACTAAGATTTATGAAGACAAATTTATGTACCAAACTCTACCCCACCGAGGCCTGACAGCATTATTCAACACAAGACAGGCAGATGTCATTTGAAATTTTGCATTTAGTACATTTATTTTCATTTGAATTAATTATTAATAAGGTAATCCCAGATGGTAAGAAGACATGAGTGATAGAACAAAAAATGATATAAGGACAAAATATATTGAAAAGCACACTTGTATTAAAAATCTCCCACTTTTTTATGGCTCCTCTATCAGGACACATAACAGGTTGCACATGTGTGTGTGCAGGTCTCCCATTAGATTGGTTCTGGGCGACCCTACACTGTCCCTCAGGGCTTTTTGTATGGAAGCTTTTACTAAGCCTTTCTTTTTCTTTTTCTTTTTTTAATTTTTCTTTTTTTTATTGTTAAATCATAGCTGTGTACATTAGTGCAATCAAGGGGTATAATCTGCTGGTTTCATATACAATCTGAAATATTCTAATCAAACTGTTCAACGTAGCCTTCATGGCATTTTCTTAGTTTCTGTATGTAGACATTTATATTCTGCATTTAGTAAGTTTCACCTGTACCCATTCTAAGATGCACTGTAGGTGTGGTCCCACCCATTACCCTCCCTCCACCTAACCTCCCCCCTCCCTTCCTCTTCCTTGGCCCTTATTTTTCTACTTGTAGGCCAAACCTCCCCATAGGAAAAGGTATTCAAAAGACTACATGAAATGCAGAACAATTTTCTTACTTGTGTATTCTTTTACCTTAAATTTTTATTATTATACCTTTATTGACTTTATAAAGAAGTTAAATCGATTACGACAGAGGAGTGAATCAATCCTGAATGTTAGCTTAGCTGAGGGAACTGTGAATTAGACTTGGGTAAATCCTCTTCTCTGTTTGCCAGCTGCTCTACAGCCAGCACCAAATGTAGGGAACAAATAAATGAAAATACATTTGCAATTCCTAAAAAAGTAAAACTGGCATAGACATAGAGTTAAAAGGATTTTACCAGCTACATTAATGCATATTTATAGCACATAGACTCTCCACGTATTTTTATAAATTAACATTTTCACTCAAGTAATGTCAAAAAAAGGAGGAATGTCTTAATGTCTTCATAAATGGTACGTTGAAATTCCTACTCGTCATTCAGTTTTTCAGTAACAATAAACAGTAACAAGAGAAGTGGCCAGTCCATAAAAATGACTTGGGAAAATTGAATTGATTCGATGCAACTGAGCAAGGAGGAGACAGTGTTCTCGACAGGTGATTCATAGTCATCCTGGTCATCCACTGCCTGCTGCTTTGTCCATTTCCTAATTCTTAGATCTTGAATGATTAGAGACTACAAGACAATTTAACATGGTATTTTGAATTTTCCACACCGATCCAGGATGAAGATTTGTATTTCAGGTCTCCGATTTCCAGGGCATTGTCATGGGTTTCATTTTCTATTTCTGCCAAAGTCAGCACTGAAAAACAGAAACTCTAAAACTACCCTTTTTACCTGTTCCCACCATCTCCAAAGCCTGTTTCCAAAACCTGAAGAAAAAATACAGGAAGTGAATAGAATCATCAGAGCTGCAGAAGTTAGAAGATTGATTTAGTAGCAAATAAGCACAGTGTAGGACTAAAGGACAGTCACAGAAGAACACTTTTACTGTTTGAAGTAGCAGCATATTTACAAATAAATACATATTGGTGATAGAATAAAACAATATAGTGCATCTGTGCAATTACTACACAGCAGTGAAATAAATAACATTAGTATGTACAGTAATCTCACGGTTATCCAGCACCCATGGAGATTGGTTGATTCCAGATAAATGTAGCTTCTGGTTGCTTGAAGTTACTATTAAAAATAGGCCCAACTAATTCTATTCTTCACACCACACCATACCATACCATAAACTCTGTATTGACTTGATGTTAATATTAAAATACACTAATTAAAACCAATTTAAGACAAATAAAGACAACCTTCACCTACCCTAACATTGTGTATTGTGGTGTTTTATTAAACAGCTGTGTAAATACAGTGTGCAGTTTTAGTTACATGGCAGTCAATGTACTTTTCAACTTCGTGTGGTAATATCATTGTGTCTAAAAAATAATGTGCATACTCTAGCATATTGTATATCCTTTTGCTGTCATTTCAACAATGTTGAAAGCACATTCACCAGAAGAAGCTTCTATCTCAAGAAACTAGATTTTATAATTCATCCTAAAGAAGCAATTCCTGATCTGTTTAAGTTTTATCATGAGATTGTATTAATTCAGTGACATACCTGTTAATAATATTTCAACCTTTTCCCATGAATCACAAATGTTCTTAATGGCATCTAAAATAATGACTTCTTCCCAGAGGTTTTCAGTTTAATTTTCCCAGATTCATTAGAGAAATCACTATTTATGGCTGCTACAGCCTTATGAAATATATATTTTTAAGTTAATAAGCCTTGAAACTTGAAATTAGTGAGTATTCTTGGGCTGCCCAATGGATGTGTTAGTGGTCATGAAAGCAACATTAATCATCTTGCATTGTTTTTATTGAAGCACTTGGGTGACCAGGTGCATCGTCAATGATATGTAGTATTGGGAAATGAATCTTTTATTTTGAGCAGTAGGTCTTAACACCAGGCTTAAAATATTCTCAAAGCCATGATGTAAATAGATGTGCTGTCCTCAAGTCTCTGTTCTTCCATTAATAGTGCACAGGCAAAGTAGATTTAGGAAAATGTTTAAAGATCCCCTAGGATTTTCAAAATGATAAATGAGCATTAGCTTCAACTTACAGTCAACAAATGTATTAACTTTTAACAGAAAAGACTCAACCAGTACTTTGAAGGGATTTACTTTTTCTCTTTAGCTATAAAAGAACTGGATGCACTTTCTTCCAATATTAGGCAGTTTTGTCCACATTGATCCTCTGTTGTTTAGTGTAGCCGCCATCATCCATTATCTAAGGTTGATCTGAGTAACTTACCATAGCTTCTACATCAGCATTTGTCGCTTCACCTTGCACTTTTATGTTAAGGGCACAGATTATTTTCATAAATCTCATGAACCAACACCTGCTAGCTTTCAACTTTTCTTCTGAAGCTTCCTAACCGCTCCCTGCCTTCCTTGAGTAGAAGAGTTAGGGCCTTACTCTGGATTAGATTTTTAATTAAGGGAATGTTGTGGCTGGTTTGATCTTCCATTCAGAACACTAACATTTTCTCTTTATCAGCAATAAAAGTGTTTCAATTTCTTAACATTTATTTGCTTACTAGAGTATCACCTACAATTTCTTTCAAGATCTTTTCCTTTGCATTCCCAACTTGGCTGAAGGTTTGGTGCATAGCTTTTGGCATATCTCAGCTTTGACTCCTCTCAGGAGTACTCAGCCTGTACTCCTCTATTGAGCTTAATCATTTCAAGCTTTTGATTAAAGTGAAGAAATGAATAATACGACTCTTCCTTGTTCATAAACAGTTAGAGGCCATTGCAGGTTACTAATTGACCTGGTTTCAATATTGTTGTCCCAGGGAATAGGGAAGCCTGGGGAGATGGAGAAAGATGGGAGGATGGAAGGCCAATGGAGCAGTCAGAACACACAGCACATTTATCAAGTTCCCCATCATATGTGAGAGTGGTTCCTAGTGCACCAAAACACTTACAATAGCAATTTCAGAGATAATTTATCAGATCCAACATGATAGATATAGTAATAATGAAAAGTTAAAGTTATTCTGATAATTACCGTAATGTGACACAGAGACACAAAAGAAGCAGATGCTGCTGGAAACATGGCGCTGATAGACTTGCTGGAACAGGCTGCTAAAACCTCCAGTTTATATAAGACACACTATCTACAAAGCACCGTAGGGCAATTAGATACCTTATATTTCTGTCGTGTTAAAGTTCCTTGAAATAAATTATTCCATCTCCCATTAACTTAGTTTATTTAATTACCTACTGCCTTAGTTTCAGCTTCATATATCAAAAATTTTAAAGTACAGTGCCTGATATAATATGTGCTTATAGTTCATGAAAAATAAGCTCACTAGCTTCTGGGAATCCCAAAGGTTCAGGATTCTTACAGCACTGAGCTCTAACACCTCACTTGTGAAATCCTCCTCCTCAGGATCCAAGATAATGGCTATGGCACAAATAATCGTATCTGCATTTTGATTCAGAGAAGGAAGGAGGATAAAACAGTTTAAGGACATTTTCCAGAGTGTGTAAACAGTATTTTCACTCATATGTCTGGGCATATTTTTGTCACTCAACCACAGAGACTTTCAAGGGAGGTTCAGAAGAATTATAATCATTTATCTGAGGATATTACAATACATTTGAGGCTCAGATTTTAAGAGTGAGGTGAGAACAGAGTAGATGCCTGCAGTCCACATCAGAGACACCAAATTGCACCCCTGACGTGCAGATATCCTGCTTATCCATTTTGCATAGCAAGCCACACCACAACTAACAGATTAAAGCAATAGTCATTTATGCTGAAGATGTCTGGGTCAGGAAATTGAGTAGGGCTTGGCTGAGTGATTCTTCTGCTCCAAGGATCAACTGGTGTCACTTGGTAATATTCAGGTGGTAGCTGGAGTCTAGAGGATCAAAAAGAACTATATTCCCATGTCTGATACATCTGTGTGACTTGAAGGTTGCCCTAAGGTGGTCCATTCTCCCTCTCTGTGTGTTCTCGTGGTTTCCCCACCCTACCTCCCTATTGGACGGTTGCTTCCTTACTTTAAAATGGAATGTTCTATAAAACGGGAGTGGAAGCTGCCAGTCATAAAGCTCCGCTCTTGAAATTGGCCTGGCATCTTTTCAGATGCAAAGCAGGATGTAAAGACAAAAGGCAAGTAGAGGAAGGAATGGATGGCCATTTAAAATCTGCCACTTGGGATTGCAAACTTCTCAGGATTATTTTATTGACTATAATAAAATCTCTTTGCCCAAAATTAAAAAAAAAAAAAAGTTGTAAGCAATACCCCAGATAGTTGCCCTTAAAACAAATTATTTAGAAGGAATTAAGTCACGGTCATAACTTCACTGTGGGAGTTTTTATAACTCAAACTTTCATGCTCTGTTTAGGAAAGTTTATGCAAAAAACTGTGAACTGTTAAAATTATTCGTGATCTTTCCATGAGTAAAGATAGTTGGTCTCTTCCTTTAAAGTCAATCTCACAGAAGAAGCCCAGTGCCACAGCTTTCCCAGTGGAGTTTAAGTACTACGTAGCTCTGTGTCGGGGTACATGGGCATGTTTTTTATTTTAGAAAGAAGTGAGAGTAAAGGGACAGGTAAGTTACCCACCTTGTTTTGCTATTAATTATAAGAAATTCAATATTTGCTTTTCCCTGGGTTAAAAATAGAATTTTAAACATCTAATTTGGTGTTAAATGCAGAAAACAAAATAACCTCAAAATAAATTCTGAAGGCTTACCAAGTGTCATCCAAGACCATTTCAGCTCCACAGAGACTTCATAATGTTCTTTAGTTAAATATGCAGCAAAAGAGCCCATTCTTTGCTGAATGAACATCTATTTACTTTGAAAGTAATAAAATAAGAAAGGAGCTCTTTCTGAAAATTTTATTTGAAGATCCAGAATTTATCTATAAATCTTCAAATCCTGAATTAAAGTTCATGTGGCTTATAAAGGCCTCTTCATTATTCCAGTTATTAAAAAAATATACATTTTCAAATAGTTTCAGACTTCCACAAAAGGTATAAAAATATTGCAAATAATCTCCACATTTCTTTTTACCTACCTACGCCTCCAAACAATAATATTATAAAACTATAATATAGTTAAAAAGACCCACAACATTAACAACAATATTATTAACTAACCCACATATCACATTGAAATTTTCTCACTTATCTCACTAATGTCCTCTCTCTGATCCAAAGTTCAGTTCAGGAACACACATTATCTTTTATCAGTTATCAGTCCTCCTTAGTAGCCTCCAAATCTACAATATTATCTTAGCCATGTCATCTTCCATGACCTTGACACTTTGAAAGAATTTTGATAAGTGATTTTGCATATTGCTTCTAACTTTGTATCTTCTTCTTCTTCTTCTTCTTCTTCTTCTTCTTCTTCTTCTTCTTCTTCTTCTTCTTCTTTTTTGCAGTTTTTGGCTGGGGCTGGGTTTGAACCCTCCACCTCCAGCATATGGGGCCGGCGCCCTACTCCTTTGAGCCACAGGCGCTGCCCTGTATCCTCATGTTTAAGTTCATTCTATACATTTTTGTATAATCAGAGGTGGTTCTGTGTTCTTCCCAGGTGCATAATGTTTGTGTCTCACTATTGGTAAAATTTTAGTAAGGTGGTATCATCCAATTTTCTTCACTATGAAGATACAGCCTTTTCCTTTTTATAAAGGGTTTTATGGGAAAACACATTGATACTATGGAAATATTCTGCTTCCATTATATTCTTTTCCATAAATTTTAGCATCCAGTGATGGTTCTTCCCTGCAAATGGTATAACTGTGTTATTATGTTCCTCAAAAGATGGTTTCCTTTTTGCATGTGTTAATTGGAAATACTACTAAGTAACGAAAGTTACTCTAAGTTTTATGTACCACTCTATGGTGGCTTTACAATCACAATTACTTTGAAAATAATCCTGAGTTTGAGGAGTTGTATCTACTTGGCTTTGTGGTAGTTATTGTTAGCATCACTGTAAAGTGGTTGATGTTGAGGCCAGTAACTTTACCTTCTTCCTTTCTCACTTGTCTTTCTCTCTGGAGCATCTTAATTTTTAAAAAAACATTTCCCCTTTATTTCCCATTTGTTTGCTCTCCCTCCTTCATCTCAAGTCCTCATGCTAAAGATATTCACCATAACATAAAGGGATTTGGATATGATACAATTTAAAGAAAGATAAACTAATTAGCAGAAGTGGAAAAATAGTACTTTATTTTGTTTTAATTTCCTGAGCTGGAAAACTGACGCAGCAGGAATATGAGAAAAGTCTGCTTGATGGGTCAGTCCCGGCAGTGATGTAGGTCTCTTTGCTGTCCATAGCACCTAGAGAGATCGGGTGGGAATAAAAGCCAAGGGAACCAAGGGATTTGTAGAAAAGGAATCAAAGAAACAAGTCTGAACAGAGAGTAAATGTTCCCCAAAGAGTTTTTTAAAAGAGAGAAGAATTTTAACTGGATAGTGACATAAATGTTTCTGACAATGTTTGAACAAAAGAAAAAGCAGCCCTCTGGTCATAGATGGAATGTTTGGGGAGACTGGGATGTGTCACCTTGGAATTCGAAAAGCCAGAGCGAACTGAGGTGGAGAAGATCATAAAGGTAAGTGGCTGGAGGATTATGGAGGATCAAAGAAAAGGAATATGAAGAACTGTTGTAATTAAAAACATTGAAAAGACCTGTAAATTAATTTACTGTGAAGAAGTATTAAGGATGTGTATTGCAAGAGTCGAGGCTCATCTCAGAGTAGAAAATAAAACATTTGTAAATGTAATCATTTATCCCACAGATTGATGACAGGAAATAATTATTTGGTAATCTCTCTGATAAGAGTTAAATAGCCCAATAAACTGAGTCAACACTACACCTTGGCCTAATCCTTGACCTTTACATACCTCTTGTCCTTCATCTACACGAAACTAAATAGCAAATGACTTGCACATTAACTGGTCCTTGTTTATACAATGCTCCAGGCTCTCAAGATAAAGTTTCATCCTAATCCTAGGGATAGTGGCACCTAGGGGGTCACCTGCTTCTCAAAGGCCCTTGAGTCAATGGGGCTTCTAGTGGACAAGCTCTGTCCCATGGAAGGGAGGGGGTAATAAGCATCAGAGGAAAGAAACAGAGGCTTTGTACAATACTCTTAAGCCACTGTATATTTCAAATCAGTTTTCCAGAACACTTTATTCTGCTTCTTAAATATTTCATCAAGAACTACTTTAACAGAGGCCAAGGTGGGTAACTTTTTTGAGCTCAAGAGTTTGACACCAGCCTGAGCTGGTGAGAGAGAGAGACTCTATGTCTACTAAAACTAGAAAAATTAGCCAAGTGTTGTGGTGGGTACTAATGGGGAGGCTGAAGCAGGAGGATCACTTGAGCCCAGGAGTTTGAGGTTGCTTGAGCTATGAACTCTACCCATGGCAACACAGTGAAACTCTGTCTAAAAAAACCCCCCAAAACTATTTTAACAATAATTTTCATCTTCCTACTTCTTGAACAGGTTGAGATGATTTATTCAGAGAGTACAGTAGTATATGACTACTCCTAGTTTTAATAAGCCCTGAGCAAAATCTCTAAAAGGACATAGGTTTCTGGTGGTGACCATCAAACGTAACAACAGCTAACATTTGTTAAGTGCTCACTATGCTCAGTCACTTTTGCAAAGCACTTTATTATGTGTGTGAATTATCTTATGTATTTATTTTTAAAGACTCCATGAAGTAAGTATAATTGCTATTCCATTGTCATGGAGAATAAAAGTGTAGATGTTGAGCAACTTGTTCTAGGACATGTAGTAAGTATTGACTCCAGGATGCAGATTCAGTATCACATAGGTGTCCATTAACCTACTCAGATTACCACCGATTTACTTTTGATATACTATTTTATTTATGTTAGATAGTCTTCCCTGTCATATATGAAATAAAAGTACATGTTTTCATTTAAGTTAGTTTCTGTAAGAACTTTCTTTGTATATTCATTCAAACTTGTACTCATAGTAAAATATGATTACAATACAAAACAATTACAATAATTGAGGAATCAGTAGGTTAAATGCTTTTCAATATTTATTGCTAAAGAAAAACTGGAAACTAGCAACAACAACTTTAAAACTTTAAATAAAGTGCAGATAACCGTAGCTTAACGGGTAATCAAGC